>JAUEJL010055969.1:0-19599 GCA_032274825.1 Drosophyllum lusitanicum | reverse complement strand
TCGAAACCGGGGCCCTGATAAGATCAACCGTGTTTCGATCCTGTGCCACTACCGCTGAGGCGAAGCTGTTAAAAAAATCTATGATGCATACATTTTAATCCCACTGAAGAGAAGCTTTACTATTTTTTATTGTGAACTGTTATTGGAATTGCAATTGCTCTTGTTATCACACAGTCGTAAGTATGCTGCTAAATCGAAAAGCATGTTTGCAGGACTGCAAATTCTCCAATATATTACGTGGCTTATGTGTACTAGATTTTATTTGATTCAACTCTACCTTTCAGTGTGAACCGTTGCAAGCACAGTTTGGCTGAGATTGCCGTGAAGGCAGTCATGGCAGTTGCTGATTTGGAGAGGAAGGATGTAAACTTAGACCTCGTTAAAGTGGAGGGAAAAGTAGGTGGGAAGTTAGAGGACACAGAGCTAATCTATGGGATTCTTGTTGACAAAGATATGAGTCACCCACAAATGCCAAAGCAAATCGAGGATGCAAAAATTGCCATTTTGACATGCCCCTTTGAGCCTCCAAAGCCAAAGACCAAGCATAAGGTTGACATTGATACAGTTGAGAAGTTTCAAACATTACGCCAGCAAGAGCAGAAGTACTTTGATGAAATGGTTCAGAAATGCAAGGTATGGTGGCATCTTATTAGGCGATAAGTATGTTTTTTTCTAATTATTTAAAGGTGGCAAAATGTGTGGCACACATGTGGTTGGGTAACATAACAAAATGGGTTTTTGTCTAAAAGGGTACTTTTATGTTTGGGTCAAAGCTTCTTTTCCCATTATCTTGAAAGTTTCTTATAGATAGTTGATATTTAGGACATTGTAAGCATTTGAATGCATGTGAGACATCTTCCCTTTAACCAGTGTCATACTTTCATTATTAGCTTTAATTTCATATTTGACCTGTTTCCAAGAAAATACAACCCAAATTGACCCATTTTCATACAAATGAGTTGAGATTGCCACCTCTAGAATCATTTTCTGTTAGTATATGATGCATGAGTTCGTTAGCAGGAAAGTTGTGCAATATAATTTTGGAACTTCATACCTGTTTACTTTGTTTCCTTACATGACTCAGGATGTTGGAGCTACATTAGTGATTTGCCAATGGGGTTTTGACGATGAAGCGAACCACTTGTTGATGCACAGAAACTTGCCTGCTGTCAGATGGGTTGGTGGTGTTGAATTAGAGCTTATAGCAATAGCCACTGGTTTGTGCACTGATTTACTTTTAAACGTTTAAACCAGGTTTTGTGTATTTTATCATGTTACTAAAACTACCTTGCTTTGTGATATTTATCTTTTATCTTGCATAGGTGGAAGAATTGTTCCCAGGTTCCAGGAGTTGACATCTGAAAAGCTAGGCAAGGTAATTAACACATGAAAAACTTGATGCACGAGATTTACAGCTTTATATTTAACAAACAGACCTCATTGCAACACTAGTCCCCATCATACAACTTTCCTAATAATATAACTGTATAATGACGTCTCATTTACTATTTTCAATTGTTTTGTACCTGAAGTAACATAGAGTACTCTTTTATATGTACAGGCTGGTTTGGTTAGAGAGAGAGCATTCGGTACGACAAAGGATCGGATGCTATATATCGAGCATTGTGCAAATTCAAGAGCTGTAACCATATTTATTCGTGGGGGTAAGTTACCATGTTGATCAATAATGTTTTCATGTGGTCTCTGGTAGCTTTTTGATAGACCTCGCAATTCCTGCCAAAATTCTTAAAAAGAATCCATATGACCCTTTTTTTTGCATATGTTTGGGCCATGAAAAATTGCCCAGTAAATACTAAATAATAATCTTGATACATAAAATTGGGCTGGGCTAGGCTTTAATAAGAGAATGGGTAAGACAACATGTGGTGGTTGTTTCAATTTTTTTTCTTGCTGCACAAAATACAATTCATACTATTGTTTATTAGTAAATGATAATATTGATATGTAAAAGTATTTAATATAATTTATTTGATAAATAATATCTTTGATACTCTAAGCTTCTAAATACATCAAATATAAAAAATTAAAAACCTTATACTTAACTAATCAATAATCATATTTATAATTAGGTTATTATATGGATCTTTCATGGAAAAAAAAACCAAAAATATATAATTAACATGTCAACCCAGCCCGACCTGACCCAGCAGATATGACCTGTTTCAACCTGTTGTCCAACCTGACACACTCATTATGCCACCTCTATGTTTTGAATTCATTTGAACCTGAATTAGAAGACTTGCGATTTAGACTGATTGTAATTTTTCTCTAGATATTGTAAACCATTCTGGTGCTTTCATACTTGTTTAATGCGTTGATTACTTTTGATTACAATTCAACTACTGTTTTTGATGTATGGTAGTCTATCAATTTCTGATCAATTAGGTAACAAGATGATGATAGAGGAGACCAAACGAAGCATCCATGATGCATTATGTGTTGCAAGAAATCTCATCCGCAACAATTCTATTGTATATGGTGGCGGCTCAGCAGAAATTTCGTGCTCAATTGCTGTGGAAGCAGCAGCTGATAAATATCCAGGAGTTGAGCAGGTATTACTTGAAATTATTGTCTGTTAACTAAATCGGACATTTTTCCTTTTTTTACTTTATGTATATTAAATAATTAATATCAGGATTAGTAACATAATGGTTAGGTCATTTATAATCCCATGTCATTGTCTAGATGACAAACCATTTATATAATATTGTCATAAGTCGTGTGTAGCAATCCACAGTCTTGAAAAACGCAAGGCTTAGTTATAAGAAATAAAGAAAATGATTTATTATGTATATATAGGCAATAGTAGCATTTCCATAATTAAGTAGCTATATATAGGAGATTATCAAGTTTAGTAGTATGCTTTCATTTGATTATTGATTCAGGGTTAATTGACAGCAGGTTGATTTTGTATTTTGTTTGGATTTTTATTATTGTCCATTACAATATCAATAGGGTTGTATCAAATTTCTTTCTTAAATATTCGAGTTACTTTTTGTTTAGGACATAAGATATCTTCTGACTACAATAGGCTCTTGTCTTTGCTTCTATAAAGTTTAACTAAATGAAAATGTCTATTTTTTTGTATACAGTATGCCATCAGGGCTTTTGCGGATGCATTGGATTCTGTCCCCATGGCTCTTGCAGAGAATAGTGGTCTGCAACCCATTGAAACGTTGTCTGCAGTGAAATCTCAGCAAATAACGGTATTTCTTTAATCATGGCAGTTGCTTGCATTATGCTTCATTGTGAATTTATGTGTGCTCATTATTGCATCATGACTTCTAGAGGTGGCAATATGGGGAGGGTGGGAAAAAAACCCAGTCGACTCATTTGATCTATTTGAAACATGTCACCTTTTTTTACGTGGTGGTGTGTGATTGATCCACAAACACCTTTTTGCTCTTTTAAGGAGATATTTTAATTAACTAATGCATAATTTATGATTTCAAAGTAAGTATTGTTACAATGGTTATCTAAGTGCTTGAATAAAGAATTTAAGAGGCTGTATGCATGGACTTTGGGCAACTTTTAACCTGTTTGACCCACCCGCTTAATTAAGCCTTTTGTTATCTCATCTGACCCGTTTGAGATAAACACAGAATCCAAATTAACCCATTCAAAAACCTCTGACGACTATGATGTTACTGTCTTAAATGCATTATCATGATTTTTAATTATATTTGGTATAATGATACGCAGGACAACAATCATTGCTGTGGCATAGACTGCAACGATGTTGGCACAAATGACATGCGTGAGCAAAATGTATTTGAAACCCTAATTGGAAAGCAACAGCAGCTCTTGCTTGCCACACAAGTTGTCAAGATGATCTTAAAGATCGATGACGTTATCTCTCCATCCGAGTATTGATTTTAGGTACTTTGACTGAAGTTTTGTTCTATGTAGAACACTTTGATATTAGTGTCGGATATAAATTTCAGCACCTGACCTGAGTATTAGTTTTCATAACTACTGGAATACACTTTTGTAGTGATTTGTTATTTTCTGCTAAATATTTCTTGCTCTTTCAACTTTTACCTTTTTCATTATATCTTTAGTACCCTTGTGTAGTTTATTCCCAAAAACCATCAGATAGCGAGTGCATTCTTTTTTCTATTTGTGGGAATCCGAACCCTTGACCTCCGATCCAGATTGTTTTTGTAGTGATAGGTATTTCTTTATGCTTTGAAGTTTGGGTGAAATACACGTATTTCTACTTGGAATATCAGGCTCAATAATCATGGACGGGTTGGGTTCAGTTAAATACGGTGCCATCCACAATCATGTAAACTTTTATCACTTTTCCTGCGGTGTGTCAGATTTAAATATCGAGACTCGATTTGTATATAACAAGTTTTTGATACACGAAACAAATAGTGGTTGTTTTGATCATTATATTCTTGAATGTGTGGATGAGAATAAAAAAATATGAGATTATAGTGTGTATAAAAGTCATAATTGTTGTGTATGAAAAAATTGTTGTATACAAATAATCTTTCGTAAAAATCGAGTTCTTTTTGTTCAAGTTGAAACGGGTTGGGGTGGTTACAGACCACTGGTCAACGCCGTGACTCTTTGTTGATTTTTAAATTTTCAATGTTTTTAAATATGATTTCTGAATATTCAATATAGTTCATACTTAATTCATAGTCCTAAGGGGCTAATTTTAACCTTTGGATCAATGACATCAATTGGCCAGATTGCATTCTAGCTAAAAATTTGGGCGGAGTGGTATTTTCGTAATTCACATGTGATACTTTCACAAATCACATGTGATTGTATATTAAATCACCTGTGATTGAATATTAAAATTTTAGTACTATTTTTTTTACATGGACTTTATTGAACACAACTCATAAATATTCGATGTTTTAAATAAATATGATTACTAAAACGATATTATTGCTATTTAAGTCAAAAATTTACTGTAAAACGATATAGAATGTTGTATGTATTTAAATTCGTAGTTGTTTCTGGTGACTCTTCTACCTATATGGCTTTATATTGTACAATATAAACCGTAATTTAACCACAAAAAATTTTGCTTTATTTTCTCAATCTTGCTTCTTGTTCTCTCGTCACCCACTATGGTGGTTTTGTTACTTGCTTGTCACCCGATGACTAGTCGTCGTGGTGACGAGTTCTTATTGCTCGTCTTCCTTTTTTTTAAAATTTTCAACCAATCAAATTAATTTAAATTAATATTATGCGGGTCAAGTAGTGAAGGTGATGTGAAGGTTATATTATAGATTGAAAAATTGTTTAGTCATGACTACAAGTTGTCTAAGCTCAATGTGAGGAGAGGTTGATTTATCTCGATTAAACTGGATGATGTGTGTTATTACATGTGCTTTTGCTTGTGCTTGTGGGCGGTGGGCTCTTGTGCCTCCTAATAATTCTGCACCCAATTTTTAAGTTGTCAACAAGTGTTAAATGTCGGTGTTTTTGGAATCATTAGTCAGATTATCGTTCACTTATAATTGTGGTTAATGTTTGAAAGGCTTGAAACTAACCGGCTAAGTTGTACCTTGGTTCGCATCGATTATAAACCATTTGGTGGGGTGTTGTCGAGATATGGAGTGGGTTTTTGAAGTCATGTATTCCCTACGGTGAATAATCAGCATACTTATAACCGATTTCAGCCTAAAAGTATGATTGTAGTTTTAAATATACTACTTGACATAAGAAATCTAAAACTACTTATGGACATAACTAGTTTTAATATTATAAACATTTTTCAACTAGTTTTAATATTATAAACATTTTTTCATCTGGGGTAGTACTCAATCACATAAAATGCATTCAGTTATTTACTCTATCATACAGTCCTGAACATTTACTCCTATCACACTTACTCATAGATTCTTTTAGTACATGCAAAACAAAAACAAAAAGAATTCATTTTTCATTGTGAAGAGGCTCACACCATACTGCAAAAGGCATCACACAATGATGCAACTTCATGCAGCCCATCACTTAATAACTTCACCTCCTCTTAAGAGATTATGTTCTTAATTTCTATCTTATAAAAGAATAAGCAATTTCTAAAACCCTTTAGTTCAGATAATTTGTTATGGAATGGGAAGGCTGGACTGGTTGAATGTTACTCTAAAATTTTAGTCGAATAATATTACTTTCTATCTCAAGACTTGGCTTAAAAACCAACCCAATAGTAAAGATTTGACTTGTTACACATCTACCATAATGCTACAAAAACGATTATTTTTTTGAAAATTTGTAATTTATCTTAAAAATACATGAAGATGGTTTTATATATATATATAAGTGTTATCATTTTTATTTCTATCATTTAAGATAAAAACTAAAAACCGAGCCTTCCTTTCTGACACGGCAGAAGACTCACATGGACCGGGTTTCATTAATTAAATCGCCGGTTCTTTTGATGTGTGTGTGTGTGAATGGAGAGCATGTGGTGAGAGACGAATTTAACATTAACCCTTTTTCTCATTGGGAACACAAAACTTGTTGCAAATTATCTTCAAGATGTAATGTTTATTTTTGTTATGTATTTTGTAATTTTTCTTTTTTTGGAAACAACATTCCTTACCAACAAGTTTAATCATATACAACTAAAACAAGGTACTCACGTACTCTATTTTTTATTCACAAAAGGTTACAACCATATTACAATCACTGAGAAAGGGCTTGATACATACAAAAACCAAAAATTGAGAGGGTGAGTAAAACAAAAACACCCTTAATTAAGCTTAAGCTAGTAGGGCTGCACTAACCCCCAGCGGGTTGGTTAACCAATTAACCCAAAAGAACCGGTCGGTTTCTTACTCTTACACTACATCCAAAATAAAGCGAAACATGTAAACTAAAATTAAGTTTAGTTTGGGGTCATTAGGCTGAATAATAACCATATCGAAGGTCTTAGTCTAACATATCTTTTTTCTTGCAGTTGAAAAAAAAACACATAACTAATTAAAGTTTGATTCTAATACTAAATACCGATAGAAAAAGTAGTCTACTAAACTTGGTATATTAAGATTAGATTTGCATTCATTAACATATACAGTTCTTTTCAAGATGAAGAGATAAAATTAAGATGGGGTAGGATAAAATAGATATTAGTTTTTCTAGTTTAGTATTTATTGATATGTCATACATGACGACCTTTATTAAGCCATGTTACTTGTCTCATCTTGTGGGCCGCCTACAAATTCTGTTCATTCGCTACCCTTTAACAAGTCTTATATATATGATGTCATTGTGTCATGTTTAGGGATTTAAGTGCTAAAACTTTATTCTATATTCCGGTCCATTAACCTTCTTTTTTTGTTACAGCAAAACCTACTAAACGTAGTTCTAAATTTACAGCAAAACTTGAATCAAGACCTTAAAGATCATTTTAAAAACCGTCTACTAAACCAAATGTTTGTTGCTTTTTATTTTTTAATTGATTTTATGACCGACAGAAATGGAATGTTTTTTTAAACGTATTTGATTAACACAAGACTTTTGGTATCATCTCTAGACTTAATTATTTAATAAGTTTGCTTCTTGTTTAACTCCTATGTTTTTCATTATATGTGTAGACGCACGCAGTTTCTTCAAAATTTATTTTTATTTTATTTGTTTCCAAAAATAAAAATAAAAGTAAAAATAGAAAGGGGTCAATTGTATAACTTATCTTGTTGGTCACATTGTAGATTTGTAGGTCTACCAAACTCAAGGGTTCTTTATGAAAGAATTTAATGCATCTTTTTAAGCAGTCCATGTTTGTATCTTGTGCTTTTAAGGTTGTACTATCTTGGTAAAATCATTTGTTATTTTTTCTTATTTGTCGTCGGTTATAATCTAGGTCTACCCATACGAGTGCTCTTTATGAACGAATTAAATGCATTTCTTAGTGCAATAAATGGTTGTACCTTTGGGCTTCTAGTGTTGAACCCTTGGTAAAAGCTTCCAATTATTTGTCACTGGCTACATTTTTAGGTCTACCAAAGTTGTGGGTTCTTTATGAAAGAATTTAATGCATTTTTCCCAATGCATTAGAGAGTTGTACGTTTGTGCTTCTAATGCTGTATTACCTTGTTGATATGGTTATATGATGGTTGTACCCTGTGCATGTCAAGTTGTACGGTCAGAGTCGGTGTGTGTTTTCATTTTCATAAATTGATTTAACTTTTGTACCACATTATCCAAATTATCATGTGATAATTTGGGAATAATCTTTCTTTTTTGTATAATTTATATTTATAAGGTTCATGGAGCTTGTTTTGTATAATAACAATTAACAAAGGTGATGTTTTTTCATACTATGATTGATTATGCACTTAAGAGTACTCTAAGATATGATTTACTTTTGGTCAGTTAAATCTTTTATTTCACAGATAAATTATGGTGAGTTTAAAAGATTTTGCTACAGTTCAAAAAAACTGTAGAAGTCTCTATTGACCAGTCTTATGATTGATATGAAGATGAAATCTGAACATCTATTGTATATTTCATGTCTCCAAGCGTTAGGCTATCGCCGCGAAGACATAATAAGATTTTTTTTATATATAAAAATAAACAAAAGACGATTTCGAATGAAGATCGATAAAAAATTTAACAAACTAAAAATTACTTATCATATGCATCAAATAGTTGTATAGTATAACATTTGAAGAATATGGTAACCATAATCAATGAGATCTAACAAATTAGCATGGCAAATTTAGCTCTTGATTCATCTGTTTCAATTAGGGTTCATAATTGAACTCCCTAAGTGGCAAATTGTTACATGGACACAGAGAAACAGGCTAACTAAAAGTGCAAAATTTTTTTGCTTATAAGAGTAATTTAATATAAAGTTATAAACACGTACGATATCACTTTGTATTAACTTAGACCAAAATGACTGGTGGGGTGGGTTCAAGACTAACACCGAGAGCCTCTCCTGCACCCGAGCACACCTGCATTTGCCGTGATCGAGCCCACAATGGAAGATGGTCTTGCACTCAGACTCGATGCCCTTGCATAACTCTTAGACGCCCCCGCACCCGATGGCGTGAAATACGCACCGTTTAACATGAGGTCACCTTCCGACCGCCAATTCCAACTCTTCCACTCATTCTCTGATGCCTCCTCTCGTTTTGTCACCTAAAAACGTGACATCCAAAAATATCCCTAGTTAAATAAAGAAGGCTAAAATACTCTTTTTATAAGTGATTATTTATAAGCAACAACTTCATGTCTTCATGTTCTATTAACTTGCTTATGAGTATGGAGTATGAACTACTAAAATACTCACTTCTTTGTTTTCATGAGAATTAGGAGCTAGAAATCTATTCCCTTGGCTATTGATAGTTGGTGAAGCACTTCCTCCAATTGCATACATTTCCCAATGAGTGTAGTCATTGTTCACCACATGGAAGTACCCATGCCTACATCTACATTTTTATCAAAAAAAAAAAAAGTTAGTAGTTAGTGTTTCATGCTACAATAATTTCTACTTCATGCCATACTTAATCTATATATTTATTACATGGCTAGAGATAATAAAAATTAAAATAAAGGGGGTACAATATGATCCCATGGTAAAAATATATATTCCTCTTCAATTCACTTTTCTATAATTAGAAATGCTTTTGTAACATTGTGTGAGAAATTCCCATTTTTGGTATGCCGAAAACAGAAGAATAAAATAACTTGAGCTCAATATTCTTTTACAAAATAATAATAATAATAATAATAATAATAATAATAATAATAATAATTTGAAAATGATTTATATTTTATGGGACTTACCTCGGCATCCTTTGGACAAGGCCTTCACCAAAATGGTTAAATGCAATTGTGACTTGCATATTTTTGTCTTGAACTAAAGTGTCACTATGCCCTAATAACATGACCTTATCATGATGTGTCATATAATTGTTAGATATGGTGATTGCTGTCGATCCATGAATAGCATCGATTAAGCCATCGTGACAATTAGCCAACGAACAATGATCCACCCACACATGACTACCCCCGAAAATCGAGATCCCGTCACCGTCTGATATCGTTCGCCACCCGTAATGGTCGGGTGAGTCCCGAACATCGGCATTACCTCCTTGCTTACAATCATGTATGTTGACACCATGTATGATGATGTTTGTGACATATTGGATGGTTATGCATGGCCCACCCGCTATATGCACATCGGCCCCACGACCATCGATGGTCTTGAACGAGTTCATCATGAGTTCTTCTTTGAGTTTGATGGTCATGTCATGTGCGAATATGATCCATAAGGGTTCGTTTTGGATCACGCCGTATCTCAAAGTTCCTGGTTTGGGGTTAACGGGATCATCATTTTTAGAGTCCGTGACAACGTAGATTTTACCATCACGTCCACCAATTGCGTGTTTTCCAAACCCAATTGCACAATCGGCTAACCGTTGGCGGTTTTTTTCCCAACTCTTGTCACACCGCCAACAATCATCAATTGGGTTTCCTGTCCCACACGATAGGAATCCCAAATTCCTCCTTGATTCATTTATACTCCTACATTGTCACAAACAAACGTATTTAAAACACATTATGATCACAAATAGAACTAAATTATGGATTTGACTAAAGAGTACGTCTATACTGTTATTGTTTTTATAAAAATTGAGAAAAAATAAAAAAAAATCAGAAGGGACAAGATTGGAAAGTTAATTAAGAAGCGGGTTATCTAATTATTAAGTGTACCTATGGACATGTTGTACCACAAGCTCAGGATCTTGTACTTGAGAAGATATAGTGGAGATGGGGGCAAGAAGAGAAAGAAGGAGAAGAAAGATTAATGGAAATGCCATGTTTTTCTTCTCTCTTGAGATATACAAAGAGAAAAAAAAGAAAAGAATGTGTGCCAAAGTTGAGTGGTGAATGAGAATATTAATACTGAATTCTGAGAGTACATACAAAGCCACATGGTACTTCACTCATGCAATCATAACTCATTCAAGATATACATTTAAAAAAAAAAAAAAATCCCATGAAAAATGGAAAATTTATTTATTATTATATATATGCTATTTTTTCGTTATATATATACACACACATACATACCTGTATGAATATGGATATGGTAATATACTCATCGATCATATCTGTTTTGTATCTGATTTATCCGTATTTATAGAAGAAATGGGGTTACAAATAGAAAATTGCATTTTCTCCTATTTGTTTTAGTTGTGACACACATATGTTGCATCTTTAATTATTTGATTTATAGATTAAAGACAATAAAGTTTAAAGCAATCTTTTCATGCACTGGACAAATCATGTTAGATATTATGATAAAAAGTTTTAGCTTTCAAGATAAGTGTATTCATATGCAATGTTTCTCAATAAACCAACCAGGGACCAATTTCACCGCTAGAATACTGTTATTATCGACGGATAACATCGTTTGAAAGCCGTCGGTAAATATGTGTACAAGAGGATGAGATTTCCAAGCATATGTTTTTGTTTATCGAATCGATATATGACGCCAAATATATATAATATGAGTTAACCATATATACAACTATAGCCTAGTAAATATGCGTCGGTTACTGTTCATAACTGTGGCCGGTTTTCTAAATATGTAGTTACTGATTATATACGAAAGTAGCAGAAACTTAAGCATATGAAAACTAGTTGACAAACAATAATGCTTATGGTGTAAAGGTAGGTGGACCTAATCTGTAATTTTAAGGGAAATTAAGATATGATTTTAGACATTTAAAATGCTAATTGGTTGAAAACGATGTAAAAATGCCGTCTAAATTAAACATATTCCCAATTGTTTCTATTTAAAGGAATTACTTGGACTCAAAATAAATAAAAACATAATATTAATAAAAAAGTTTGATAATGATAAAGAAATAATTGCAAAACATGTTTTAAATAATTGATTGGCATCAATATATGAAAGTGACAAATTAAGAAAGGAATAATTAAGAAACTATATATAAAACTAACGGTTACAAAATAGAATGAGTGTAAATATAATGGGGGCAAACATTATTAAAATTTATTTAATTTTTATATGTTTTGTTACCTTGTGAATACATGATTCTAGTGTATTGAACATAATATTGTTCTTCTTATTAATATTAAGCAAATCACGCTCCATGATTTATCCAATTGAGCACTGCACCAAATGCCACCAATGATTTCTTCAATGCATGTAGCTTTTTTGGAGACATTGTTGCTGTTTTAGTTCATGATCTCTCACTTAAAAAGATTAACTGAATCGATTTCGATTTTGATCTCGATTATGATTTTTAATTTATTCATGTTCACTTATGTGTTCGATCACTCTTTCTCTCTCTTAAATGCACATACACATATTTTGGTTTCATAGATGTCATTGCTCATGTCTAGGTTAATTTCAACGCGCTCTCTTTTACTATACACACATACGTACGCAAACACAACGGATTTTGGTTTTGATTTGTTCATGTTTACCTATTGGTTTAAGATCTTACACATATATACAAGGATATATGTGATTCTTTCTGAAAGGTACAAAGGCTAAAATTACAAGAGATCTAGTATCCAAGTTGTACGTACGTACTACTCTAGCCTAGATACAAAAGTCGGACCAAATCAGATTATGAGAGTGTAAAAATTAGGCCATAGAGAAACATATGGTTGTTGTTGTTGTTGATATGTAGGGTTTTGATTTCAAGTTTCTTATTTTTTTTAATTGAAAAGCGACATCACGTTTCTTTGCTTCTTGTTTTGTTTTTTTGGATCATCTTTGTAGGTGTTTGTAGTTCTCCATTTTGGAGACTTCATTGTACATTTAGCCTTAATTTGGGATTTGGTTGAATAAAAATCTTTTTTTTTTCAAAAAATAAATAAATTATAGTTTAAATTAAGTACGTGCATGTGATATAACTCCAGCTTGTATATATATATGTGTGTGAATGCAATATTATATATGAAATTAACTATTAAAAATGTGATGGCGGCATAACTTTATAAGAGATAAACGAGATTAAAGTTTAACAGCCTAATTATATAGATAGACTAAAGCCTATTAGAGTTTCCTTTCTAATTATGTATTTTATAACTAATTGTTATTGTGATGTAAAATACCTACGGTACTTTCATCATTCTACATGGTTCAAAGCCGACTGTCTTTTCTTTCTCTTCCTTAAGTTATCGTATACTAAACCTTAATCTCATTTATCTCTAATAAACTTATAATGCTATTTTTTAATTTTATTTTACCTGTTTCAGGATGATTAATTAGAAATAATAATCTTTATTTTAATTAAACAAAGTGAGAAGATTTATTCTTCTATTAAATAAATTGGAGATCGCCCCTGCAAACCACGAAGACAAAAAGACACAGGTCTAATCATTTATAGCGACGGGGAAAAAAAAAGATACAAGTAATAAAAGCTTTGTTTAGCAGTACACCAGATTTAGCGGCACCGACACTTTTTCTTTTCTTTTAACTGTCGGCATTTTTGTATTTCACATTAAATCCCCCAAAAGATGTTTGGTTTTTGTCTTGTAAAACTATCAACATCCAGATAGTCGAGGGTAGCCTTTGAAATTTTCACTAGTGTGTAATTAAGTCCAAGTTAATCGAGCTTGATTATTAAAAGACCATTATAAGTCAAGTCTAACCGAGTTTAAAATAATCCTAAGGCTATATGCAGTAGATCCAAGGGTGTGTAGTGGGTTCACTCGGGCTAACGAGGACAAATTAGAGGGTTGATAGTGTTGTTAGAGGTGGAAAAAAAATGAAAAGAAATATAACGTGACAAGAACGATGGTAGATTTGGAAAAAAATCAAGAAATGATAGCAAATAGCATCAAGTAATCAAATGTGGGTATTATATGTAAAGTTAATTTTTATTTAAGACTATATAATATCCTTTTTTCCACTTTCTTATTTTATAAGAAATTTTTTATATTTTTTACTTTGTTATTCTACTTCATCTTTCTATCTAATCAATTATTGAAACATGTAATGTACTAATTTTATTTTTTTATCTCATCTATTAGTTTTGATGTTTGTCCTAATCAAAAGAGTAAAATGATAAATAGAAATATTTAATATGGAGTTACAAATATTTTAATCATTAGTTGCGTAAACAAATTAAGCATAATGGACGCGTATGAAATTATGTTTTTGGGTTTACATAATAATAATAATATTCATAAATAAATTAAAATTTTCCATGAATGTGCATCATAATTGCATGCATTTAACCAGATACAAATTCAATAATTAAACAACTAAAAATCGAATTATTATGATGAGATGAGAGATCCAATCCACAACCGCAACAGCCCCTATTGTGGGAATCTGGATAAAACATGTGTACACATACGTTTGCCTGAAGTACAACATCTTATAGCCATGAATTTAGTCCGGCAGAAGGCACGTGGAAACCGTATAAACCGTACTTATCTTGGACTTTTAAGGTGAGGGGCACGTGACAGCATGTGGATTTTACACTTTTACTCAAACCATATTGGGCCTAAAGTCTCACACACCCCACATTCATTCATTCATTCATTTACTATGTATGTGGGCCACATAACTCGGCCCGTTACAGAAAGTGCAAAAGTCTAATACAAAAACTAAATATTTGAAAATATGTAATATAAATCACATAAAAAACAACTTTTAGTTTTGGAAATCATAAACATTTTAAAAGAATATTAACATAGGATAAATAGAACTCAGAAAACTTAAAATTTTATTTCCTTGTTAAAATAATTAATTAGAACAGTGACACTTAAATGTGAGAAAATTAGCAAAATTCGTCAACCACATTTGTAATTGTTAGCTATGAAAATATTAATAAAAATAAATATACTTTTAGTTTTAGACGAAAACAATAAGTAAAAAGAGTTGAAAATAAGTTTTGTATTAAATATGTTTGGTCAATTTGGGATGAATTAAAAGAGTGGGACAATATTTTGACTATTTCCATTTCATACGTACTATTGTATACACATATTTAGCATGTAAAGTCTGACAGGCTTGTATTTATTTATGTATTTAGAAAAATAAATAAACCTAAAAAATATAGTATATATATAGAAAAGAAATATAAGAAATATAAATAGCTATGAAAAATAAAAATAAAAAATTGTAATGTTATATAATAAAAGTTTGAGGCTTATAAGTTACTTTAAGTAACTAATCTTTAAGAACTCGTGATTTTTTCTATAAACTAAGAAAATTGTGCCAACCAAAGATATTTTATTAGAAAAGTTGGGTAAAATCCATACGCATATGAATGGTTTGGACTTTGGAGCAACATCTCTTATAAGAAATCTCTTAGCATACAAAACTGCGTTCTGAGCCCTTTTTTTTTTTTTTTTTTTTTTTGTTTTGTGTTCGCTAAACACGCCGAGTATGACCGATTCTTCATTAAATACCGAACCGTTCCATTAAGAGCAAAACAAACATTTTGTTAAATACACACTATGTAAAAATCAATACATTACAACCCAAACTTTGAATATCATTGTAGAATAATGAAAACCCGTAGGTATTTTGTATTACATTAATAACCATTTATAGAGTACAGATGGTACAATAGAAACCCTAATATGAAACCTTAATAGGCCATAGTCTATTTATACAATATGGCTGAGCCATCTTATACTAAACTCTAATCTATATTCTCTAATAATCATAATAAAATAAAGGGTTTACTTCTCCAAAATGTATTAAATTATACCCCAAATGTTAATGTGTGTATCCACCTTCTAAAAATGTTATTATGTGTATCAAATTTTCAAAAATGATGTTATTGTGTGTATTAAAGTTCATATTGTATGTACTAAACTTATACTTTTTTGATTTTTTATGCAATTAAAATACGTACAATAACAACAAATTAATAGTTTAATACACACAATAACATTTTTTGAATGTTGATACACACATTAACATTTGGGGTATAGTTTAATACATTTTGGAGAAGTAAACCCTAAATTAAACTTCTTTTAATGTTCTAATAAAATATTTTTTAAACTCAAGCACATCAATTTTAAATGTCATTAGTAATGTGGATTTTTTTTAGGGGTGTGTGTGTGTTAAGCAACTAATCAATTCCCTTTTTTTTTCTTTTTAGATAAAACGTAACAAGTATTTTAAACAGTAAAATCTTATTTGGTAGTAATTACATTATTATGGTTGTAATTTATGTTTCGTAAGAGAATCGATCGATCAAGACGTATTTTACAGCGTTGTTTAGGACCATATCCCTAGTATTTTAAATAACGTTGTGAAAGTTATAAATGAAAACCTCATTAATAAATATTTACCATACAATAATTATTAACCCGTTAGTTTTGTCTGTTTTTAATTAACAATGTCATGTTGTTGTGTTTAACACATCTCATTGTCAACTATTTTTACTGTTCGACTTACAACGTTTTTGATTAAAAAAGAACATGAACACAAAGTCTAAAATAGTAAAATATCTAATAATGTCTTGAATATGTAGTTAAAATATTTTAAGATTTTAACTCATGTGTAGCATCTCTAAAATCTATATAATATCTATATGTTCATAATTTTTTTATACTATCCGTATAATACACAGAAGAATAACTTATGTATGCATGTATATGTACGCTTGCACGCATATGTTGCGACAACCTGTATACGTTACAAAACTATCAAAAAATAATACGAGATTCAACCCTTATTAAAAAAAATTATATATATATTTTTTCGTAAAAAACACAAAATAGAAGCACTGCTTGTATTAGTATGGAAGAAGAGAAAGCAGTCTAGTTATATTTATATTCTTCTAAACTTTTTTACAAACTAGCTTAATACTCAATGTATAAATACGTAGATAGTTAATTTAAATTTTAAACATTTACATTATGAAATACTACTAACTTGTATAGTAAAAAAATTATAAAAATTACATAGTGATATAAAATTGCATAAAAGAAGGGTAAATCTATTAGAAACATAAATTCATACATAAGATCATTATTATATTTTTTGCAGGCAACATTTATTGTTTTATTTGTACGATTGTATTTTTCATCACAAATAAGAACTTTTAAATTATTCTTACTTTTACTTGAAAAACCGCAACATAAACTGACGATAAGAAAAAACAAAACATCTTAGAAACAATCCCTCATTAGATAATGATTGACCTTGGCTTTTATTTATCGTCATTAAAAAACAAAGAAGCAGAGAGAACCGCTTCGTTGAAATGTTGCATGTATAAATAGGGAGATGCTTAACGTAACTTTAACATATACATTGTGAAAGACTACAAACGAAAATATTAAAGGAAAATTTGTAAATAATACATGGTGATATAAAAATTAATTAATACATGGTGAAAACTTCTAACACTTGAATTGTGGAGAGAACGATATTTGAAAAGAAGAAACGAAAAGACTCCGACAACTATAAAAGGAAATTAGGGTTTGAGATGCAAGAAAAGGGTATAGGATGAAATTAAATTGAAACCGTATTTTTATTTAGAATACGGGTTACCTAGTTAAGGTATGATCCGTGCCCAGCTCTTTATTTAAAATGTCATGATGTAAGCAAACAATGAAAATTAAAATTTTGATTAATTAAAGAGTTTTGATTGGTGGAGTCATCTTTAATTAAGAAAGATGATATTAAAATCTCTAAGTAAACAATGAAAAGTCAAAATTTTTATTAATTAAAAGGTTTTAATAGACAGAATCACATTTAATAAAGGAAGATGATGTCACATTTTATTTTCCTTTAATATATATATTAAAAGGTTTTGATTGACAGAATCACATTAATCAACGAAGATGATGTTACAATCTCTTTTCTTTATATATATATATATATATATATAGGGAGTGTTCATGCGAAAAGTGTCTTATTTGCGAAAAGTGCGAGAAGCAATCCTGACCTCTTATTTATATTTGATCTAATGGCTTAGATTAATCTTATTTTTTATTTTTTTAATTCAAAAGGGTACAATAGTAAACAAAATTTATTTTTCTCTCCAATTTATTTCTCTCTCTTATTTTTCTCTTTCCTTCAATTTTTAAACAAATAAATTAGAAATAATTTAATAAAAATTAATAATTTTACGGTGTTCAACGATAAACGCAGCCAAATATTTAAAGTTTTGAATCATTAAATATTATGTTCATTATACTTAGTTCACTAATAAACTCTAGATTTATATTGTTTCACCATTAAATGTTTTTTCTTTCTCTTTTTAATCTTTACGTTTTTTTTCTTTTCTGTATCATTTTTTCCCAACTATCATTCGTAGTTGTTCATTATTGAATAGCATACTAGACGTAAAAAATAACTTTTCTTTTTTATATCTGAAATATTCATTACTAAACATCTAACCGTTCTTTATCTCCGTTGTCTTTGTTCATTGTTTATTAGTTAACAACTAAAAACAAACCAAAATTTTTAATTTCTAATAAAGATCAACAAACCATAAACAACAAAAAAACAACCATGTTTATTATTGAATAATATAAATATCTAATGATGAACAAACCATATATACACTTAAAAAAAACCTTTAAAATTCACCATTAAACACAATTTATATTTTCATCACAACACAATGTAATCTAAAAATAATCTATAATACAAATACTACATTTGATAACAATAACTATATAAAATAAAATTGTACTTAATTAAAAAAATTTAAAAACAACAAAGAAAAAAAAACTAAAAAAGATAAATTCAAAAAATTTCAGAACAAAAACTATTTAAATACTAAAACAACGATCTAGAATATATTTTTTTAAAACTATTGAAGACTAGTAGATATGAACAATGATCTAGAATACTTTTTTTAAAAATTATTTAAATACTGAAACACAGAAATAAAAGGAAAATAAAAAAACCATAGAAGAATGTGGTGTGCGGCGGCGGCGGCGGCGATGGTGCTGGTGCAACCATAGCGGTGGCTGTTCAAAAGAAGGGCAACGATGGTGGCTATTCAACGGCTTCAGATCTGCGGAGTTACACAAGGTTTCGAGGACTTCTGATCTACGAGCGGTGGCTACGACCGGCAGTGGTCCTTTTTGTGTCGAGATCCGGCCTTGAAGGCGGCCCGGCGATGGTGGATGATGAGTGCTACACCGTGTTCGTAACATCGGTGGTGGACGATGGTCGGCTCAGCCGTCGTGGTTGGCAGAGGACGAGGCGTTAGAGGGAAAGATAAGTGGTCGACCGGCGTCTAAGGAGGGATAGATATGTGGTTGACCGGCGGCGGAGGCGGTGATATTCAAAAGGCCGGCTGGAAACTTTTAAAAGGGAGAGAAGATGTGGAACTTGATTGTGTGGAATATTTGGGGAATAAAACTTTCATTTTTAATTGGTTTACCATGTTTCTCTCTCGTATATATAAATGGTAATAAAGAGAAGATGAAAATCATCTTTAATTGTCTATTTTACCCTTGTTTTTCCTAACTTATTACCATTTAACTTACTCTTAATTACTAAATTTCCACTAAAGATCTTAGCCATTGATAAATTAATCTAAAGGTCTACAATACTTCTCGCACTTTTCGCAAATAAAGTACTTTTCGCATGAACCACCCTCTCTCTCTCTCTCTCTCTCTATATATATA
>JAUEJL010055958.1:0-19605 GCA_032274825.1 Drosophyllum lusitanicum | reverse complement strand
TAACCCTATTGACTCACGAGGCGTAAGCTGACACTTGTTCTTTTGAAATGTGTCTTGTACTCGTGCAGGTGGCTTAGGGCTCGGCTTTGTGAGGCGGGTTACTTATGGGTAGATAATTAGTTGGCACTCGATACCAATGAACCATTTAATAGTTCTTCTGTTGTTTAAACTCTGTAACGGTTTGAACACGGTGTGACATCGTGGTACTATCGGTTTACAATCTTTATATTTATGGTTTGAGACTTCCGTTGCTATTAGTTATTAAATATTGGAAAACTTTTATTAAACGGTATTTTTGGAAATCACGGTGTTACAGAAATAAAGATTACCTCAAGCAAACAAAGTGCTCCCAAGCTAGTACATCAGACCTAGACGCTTACTGGAAAACAGAAGCTAGGTTCACACTTCACTTAGAGAAATTATTTGATGACAAGTGAAAAGCTTTGGTATAAAAAAAAGAGGTCAATGATAAGATAAACAAAAAATTATAGTGGTGTATTATCAACATATCAGAAGGATCGTCTGTAATTAAAAAAAACCACCAGCAGAAACTGTTGACTGTAATTCAGGAAATAAAATCATAGATAAAGTCATAAAGAGTAAAAGGACAAATGACTATATAAAAAGAAGGCATCTATGTCCATAACTTCTCAACTTGGTATGTAAAACATATCAAACTTGCTACATATCAAGAGTCTGGAACACAGGCTTGTCTCAAGTAATGCTCCCAGGTATAACCTTAGAGAGTGACAATTCAACCTTTTTATGATCATTCTCATTTCTTATCCTATATTCCTATATATCTACCTGTAAGTAGAGGATAGAGTCCTACCTAGAAGAACCTTATAACTTATAAGACTGGAAAAATGTAACATATATGTATACTAATGATGGAAGAGATTAAGAAATACGTATTTCAGGCTTAAACCAACCTATAAGCTGCCCATGTGTTCTCATCTATTGCACACTTGACTTAACATACAGAAAACAAAAAACGTAATAGACGACATTTTAAAAAAAGAACAAGCAGTAGAGTTCATATATCCCCGGAATACAATGTGATATGTACAGGATACATACTTCTCTCATCTTGCTTCTAGAGCATTTAACTGCTGAACCTGTGCAGCGTTTCTGCTTTATTAGTATAGGCATATAAATTCTTTCCCCTCTTCTCGCAGACTTAACAAACATCTCTAATTGAGTAAAAATCTACAACTAAACCCAACCACTTTTTATGCTTATTTGAGCTTTCTTGAAGCTCTAGAAGTAGAGGAATCTCTTACTTACCCCAGTTCAAACCTCTCTCTCTCTCTCTTTCCAAAAAATAACAAATAAAGGGGCAGGGAGGGGACAGTAGCATTTATAATTCTCTGTACTTAAGGTTTATATCACTTGCACATATCATGATATCAGAAATCCTAAGTCAAACATATTAGGTATTTTATCTCGTACGAAAAAGTAAGTGCCCTTTTCACCTGTTCTGAGGATTTTAGTTGATGAAACTCTTCATTTATTTCAAAGGTGTACTAATTGAGTTCTGTAATTAAACTCATGAATTCCTGAAGTTTGCACACCTAAAGTCAAATTGGGCATACCTTTTCATTTTCGGTAATTTTCTCCAAGTTTTGGGATACGTTCTCTGTAGGGCTGCTCACTTTTCCAACCTTCACTTGCACCGGATTTGTCAAATATTCCTGAAGTCCATGCAATATTAAGGGAAGTTTAAAACAGCTTCAATAATATTCGCATCATGTAGTATATCTATGACTTTTAAAGTCACTAATATGATATAGTGAACATAAGCCCGCAAACAATGATTAGTTGCTGAAGTTCATATTTATATACACAATAATAGACCGCTTCATAAGCTCAAATGTAGCTGTTAGGTACTACCTGAGATAGAAGATAATCCCAGTCCACAGAAGAATACGAATATTTAATTCATTATGCCAATAATTGGTGTCAGCTTGAAAAATCCATTTTTATCTTAGTTAATACTATAACTATAAGATAAACCTTAGATAAAGGACAAACAAAAGAATATGAAATCATATAAACCTGTGCTAGTGCTTCAATCTCCACTGGCATAGTTGCACTGAACAACAGTGTTTGATGCTTTTCTGGTAGATTATGCATCACCTAATACAGAAACAAAACAAACACATTGCCAATTAAATTAGCAGCCTGCATGAATATGAAGACCAGATAATTTTTGACATTATTGTAGCTATTTATCAAAAGAGGAACCAATAGAAAAGTACATATGTACACATATTACTATAGTTGTAATGCTAGATATAAATTTCAAACAAGATTTCAACAGTACCTTATTTGCCCAAAAGACCGAACTTAACCATGGTGCAAATATAAACATAAGACTAAAGTCGTATATTCAGTGTGCTACAAACGCAAATGCATAGAGGAACATCATAAACACAGGTTAATCTAGTTGGAATATTATTAGACTGTGAGACAGGTTCAATAAAACTTACGAAATCACAAATAACAGTAAGAAAGCTCAATAGCACCAGCATAAGAATATCATCACCAGGATTCTTAGTAAGGAACATAACAATCGACTTCTACTACAGAAACAGACATTGCAGCAGGACAATTTCAGTGTTATACTGGACTCTTGTCTTCACCTCCAGTTTAATTTGTGGTAAGAGATAAGAGACTAGGCTCACTTGTTGAAAATCCTCATCAACTAGACTCAAAATAGAAGTCCTTGGCAACGTGTTTAAAATATGATAAACAAAAAATAGAACAAAATAATTGGAATTTGGCATACTATTGACATCAACACACAATTTACCTCTCTTATTTGAGGTTCAAAACCCATATCAAGCATTCTATCTGCTTCATCCAGAACAACATATGAAATCCGTGTAAGAGACGTGTTTCCTTGCTGTAAATGATCTATAAATCTTCCAGGAGTAGCAACCACAATTTCTACTCCAGCCCGAAGCTCAGACCTCTGTTAGGCATCCATAAACAAATTACAGAATATAAATCTGTCCTGTCAAAAACGAGAGAGAGAGAGAGAGAGAGAGAGAGAGTTTCTAAAAAGAGTATGAAAGAAGGCAATTGGCCAGCTTTAAAACATGAATGTTTCCCAGTTGCGCTCACGAATTCACGACCAACTATACCATAGGCTGACAGCACCAGTACCATACAATATAATTCAGATGATCAATCTACAATCAATCAAACACCGCTATGATATCAGTCACCTGGTCAGAAATGTTTGTTCCACCAACAACGATCGCAGTTCTAAAAGACTCCAACGACTGACTGAAAGCCTTCACCTGTAATGATACCATGAAACATGAATTGGATACGTTCATACGCATGTAGTATGAAAATCTACGCATCTCAGACAATTTTAGTATAATAATTGTATTTGACTCTGTGTATAAAAGGTAATCATTTGTAATTAAATGAAGCTGGACAATGTGCCAGGAACACACCATAGCCTACACAGATATAAACAGCAGAAAAGAACTTCGAGCACTTGTATCACAACACAATGTCCAGCTTTATGTCGATAACTAGTACTTCACCAAATCAGGTATGACCAAAGAGTTTCGATTTTCAAGAAATGAGCATGTACAAAAGATATTAGTGCTATCAGCATGCTAAATAGCTAAGGAGCTTGTTTCCATTTATCACGGAATAATAGTATAACCCCTAACAAAAGATTAAAGGGCTTTTGAAAAGTAGATAATTTCTATATTGATCATTCAAGTGCTCTTCAACCTATAAGCAAAACTAAGAGATATGATAAATCAACGTACTGACTAATCAAAATCTCAAATGTCTAGGGTGCCCAACAAATGGTTGTCAATACTTCAAGTTATGTAAGTGCACAATGCATATTGGCTGTTTATGGAACTAGGGGAAACTGCATAGCATCTGTGTTGCAGGATTAAACATGAGCTATCTTACCTCTTTCTCTATCTGCTGTGCAAGCTCTCTGGTGGGAGCCAGCACTAGTGCCAACGGACCATCTCCACGCCTAACAGAGGGCTGAGCTATACAATGCTGCAAATGGTGATAAGAAAAAAGACATGAATAACCAGAAATCATCATATAAATGATAACTCATTGTGACAAACAACCACATTGTACTATTGTAGTACAAGTATACTTGGAGAATCTTTCGAAAGGGTGGGAAAGGCATTGTTATATGCATAATTTTATGAATTAGCACCTGTATCATGGGTATTGTGAAAGCAGCAGTTTTGCCGCTGCCTGTTTCTGCACAACCTAAAAGATCCCTTCCACTTAGAGCAACAGGCATTGCCTGCGCCTGAATAGAAGTAGGTGTCGTGTATTCATGAATGGCAATATCCTTCATGATGCTTGACTCCAAGCACTGCACATGTTAGAGATAATGCATTAAATCATTTAGTAAAGGGATCCGGTAACACATCATGTGCAACAGAAAGGCATATCAAGTACAAAATTTGGTTACCATGTCTGTAAAAGATTCAATTGGTGCAGGTGCAGGAGGAGAGTCTGGAGTCACAGTAACATCAACATTGAGTCGTAATCTCACCTCTTCAATCTATAGTCATGGAATCAATTATAAGAACATACCATCTCTTGACAAATGAATAAATATAAACTCCAAAAAATCTAATGAAACAATGAGATAAACAAACAACAAGCATCACCCAACTGATCACCTCTTAAGGAGTTTGTGCATGATTAAAAGCAATCATAAAAACAGGACATTAGCTAAGCACTCAATGTTCAGCCGATGTAACAAGGAGAGGTTAACTGTTTGGATCTTAGTTGGCCGCCATAAGAGGTCCACATCCCATAGAACTACCACGGAAATCAAATTTTATAAACGCACTTCTTTATTCTGTTACACGTGAACAAAAATGTTACAAGCTACATGACAACTTGGCATTTCACTAAACAATGACCTAACTCAACATTTTAATTTGGCATCTTGAAATTTGGCCTCTCCTTTAAGCAACTTAACATGTTATTAGCATAACCAGGTTGCCACTAATCTCTAATCCAAAAAAATAAAAGATCTGAGTAATAACATGTTCCAGGAATGAATAGCATGTTTTTGTATGGACATGCAATCATATTCTTAAAACACATCAACATGCTAACTCATTCAGGCACACATTGGTAAATTTTCTATGAATGTAAAGAATCCTATCCTATCTTCCACATGTCACTGATGCATCTATTCTACCAAAGGCATTAATATAAATCCAAATTTCAAATTGATAGGCAAATTTTATATGTTCCAACTTGTATATATAAAAAAAAACCTGATAAACCTGTACAATTTATAGAAATGTTAGGTTTGGGCAAATTATCTTGAAATGTGTCCCTAACTTCTTAGGTTTATTATTTAGCCATGTATATTAAAACCTAAAATTTGTACATCTAATGAGAATGTTAGGATTTTGCCAATTCTCAAAAGGTTGGACCTAGAAACGAGTATATGAAGTCTGATTAATAAGTCAGATAATCAAAATCTTGAAAGTATGCTTCCTTTGAGCATATAATCATACGATGTAACTATACATGCGTATAAAAAACTACAAAGATGCCCTAAGAAATCGAATAAAAACCTAAACACGTAACCACTATGCCGTAAGGGTCTTTTTATCCTTAACCGAGCATTAGTTCAAATTCAGTCATTCTCGTGAGCAAAACAGTTGCACCAACAATTAACAAAAACAGGTTTTCCATATATAATTAAAAAAATTAACGTCGAATACGTAACCTGCTCGGGTTTAAGACGTAGAACGCGTTCGGAAGGCTTCCATTGCGGAAAAACTGCGTTAGGTACTGTGAGGGCTCTCGACGGTTGGATGTGGTTGTTGGCTGAGCTCCGGCGAGGAGCTGCATTGGAAAAGGCGTTATTAATGGATTTAGAGTTAAGCTTGTGGTTTGTGGCGTTGTTATCTGAGGTCGGGGCGGTAGCGGTTGTTGTGGTGGTTGTAGTGGCGGTGGCGGCGACTGACTTTCGGAGGTGAGGAGGCACATAAGACATTGTTTGGATTGGATGAGTGTGGAGTGCGTGTGTCTGTGTGTCTGTGTGTTTACCGTGTTGTGCCAAAATGGGTCCGCTACGGTTGTTCAATCTTAATTCTTAAGTCCGAGTCTCAAACAAGTAGACATGCCCTTAAGGATTATCTTCCCAAAGAAAAAAAATCTTTAAATTAGGGTTTATATTTCAGAATCAAAATGAAATTTGGGCATTTACTTCTCTTTCATTATAAAACATGATTCTATTAGTAATTTTAAATATTTAAATTTTACTGACTTTATTTGCAGAATATAAAAAATTCTCTAGATTTAGTAACAAATGTTAGGTTCTCTTGTCTTAACATAAATAATTTTATTTGAAAATATAGGAAAAGAGGATGTTTACAACTACCGTTATATGCGATAAGTATTTTTACACTTACAAACATATAAATTGGTGAAAGATAAAATGACTATCATTCATTATAGGTTGCAGGGGCTACATCTTAACCATTTACGAACGATGTTATTTTTTATAAAAAAATATTTTTGTATATGAGTTTAGCTTATACAAAATTAGTATGCAACTGCTAGTATTTTTTTTTAAAGAAATTAGAGATTAAATGCATATGTTAACAATAACAATTCAATTTTATTGATAAAAGTATTTATTTATAAGGCATGTGAATGAAACAAGTTGAGTATTTATCTCTATCTTATTAGAGTAGGTTTTTAAGTCTAACAAAACAAAATTATGTTTATTTTGTTTCATTAATGAATGTCGTAAACCCAATTTGTTTAATATATTAAGCAATTAGACCCAAGTTGGTTCCTTAATTGTGTGTTTAGTAATAGGCTTAGTGTTAGCTGTTCAAACACACAAGAAATAAGTTTGGCTACTTTTTTTAACCGCCGAATATATTTTGATTAATTAAACCAAAGATGTTTGGCTAATTAAACCAAAGAGGATTGGTAAATAATTTCGTCCGAATAAACTTTTAGGTTTTTAGGATTTTGTTTCATGATCCAATTAAATATTATTATTTAATGGTGTTTGGTAACTCGGTTTTAACTCGATACCTAACTTGACTCAACTAAATTTTTTGCGAGCCTTATGTGAATGAAAAACAACGTGAAATAAAACAAACTGTGAATATTGTGCTACTGCTGACAAAAGTTTCTGGGTTTGCCATTATTAACATACATCTCATTTAAAATATTTGTAAATACGAAAACACATAAATTAAGTATTGCTAAAAACATATATTTTATAACCGAAAATGTATATAGTTAATAATACTTAAGATATATATGTGTTTCATCGTACAAATAAACACTTAAATAAGGTGTATATTTATCATTGAATGCTTAACTATAATTTCCTATTTAAATATATTTTAAGCGTAGCAGGCTAGCAACATCTATTATTGTTTATGAACATGAGAATTAAAGTGATATCATAATTTTTTAGAGTTTATGTGAGATTTAGAACAAAAAAAAGTGGAAAAGACGTGTGTAGTTATAAGCATATTTGATAGGTGTTTTCATACTTATAAACATTTAAATAAGCAAATCATGAAATTATTAATATGTCACTCATCTAAAGTGCTTGTAAGTGTGAAAACATCTAAAATAGGTGATGCACATGTTCATTTGCACATTTTTTCACAAAAATTTTCTAAGAAAGCTGAAAATTAGAAAACATGTGCATTTGTATATTTTCTCAAACTTCTCAATTTTTTCAGAAAATTTTTCTAAGAAAGCTGAAAATTAGAAAACATGTTCGTTTGCACATTTTCACAAACTCCTCAATTTTTTCAAACTTTCATATTTTTGCAAACAACTTTTTCTATAAAACATTTCAACCAAGCATGTTTTCTATTTTTTTCTAAAAAAAGAAAGCTCCACCCCTCGTCTAAACACGTTTTCTATTTTTTCAGAAAATAAAAACTACACTCATTTTCACAGAAAAACAGAAAATTTGTGTCATGCTAAACGCAGCTTTAGAGACTTTTGAGTTTAGAAAGTTTCTTTTTCCTGGGCAATAGGCAATAGCCAAATTTAAACCTTTGATCTTCTATTTCTATATTTTTTGGCTGCGTATTATTAACCAAACGTACAACTTTGGACATAAAAAACGCATTAACACGTGACATTGCAAGTAAAAGTAATGATATAAGCATTCTCGTCTTCAAGTAAAATTTCTTTTACCTCTATAATAATGTGACAAATACAATAAAATAAATGTTTCAAGCATTCTTATTTGCCACGTTCATGTTTTTACAAGAATTTGGTATATGATTCCTTTGTTTTAACACAATTGATTTCTATTGTACAATATGGAAATGAACATTTCGGTAACACCATCCGCGAGCAACTATCCCATTCTTCTTTCATGTTGAATATTTGCTTCAAAAAGGATGTGGCTTGGGAATATATTGATGAAATGCGGGTTGAAACAAGAAGAAAAGCATTCGTTTGCAATTTATGTTCAAAAAAACCTTTGTGATGCGGAGGCATTAGTAATTTTATATATATATATATTCTTGACAGAAAAGAGAACAAGTCTGATATGCCAAAAAAGTGATGACGTCATTAATGATATGTAATTTTGACATGAAGAAATAGTATGCTCTAATTGATAGATAATGAGTAATATTACATTTATATTCAATATAATTGAGAGAATTTAAATGTAAATTGTGAGGGGGTTATATGAAATATGTGAAAGGGTTTTATGAAAATTGTATATTAATATATTTAATTATAGGTTGTTTGTAAATTATGTTTAATAACTTGTGATATATTTTATTTAAAGAAAAAATAATTATATATTTGTGACAGTCTCAAATTTTATCTGCATTTTGATATAAATTTTATCGTAATATGACCTTTTTATATTTTAATTGTTTTATCCATCGAGAGCAACGAGTAGGTAATTCTTGGACATTTTTGTTTTTTATATTCATTCCCTCTACATAATATAGATTATATAATCGCTGATTTCTTGGTCTTTCGATAAAAAGAATTAAAAATATACTATTTCTTAAAATTTTATCATATTACGATAAAATTTATATATTTAATAACCACTTCTTGAGTCTTTTAAAACCGTTGGTTAGTAGCATAAATCTATTTACAAAACTACCACTACCACTTTATGGCTCTTTAAAATTGATTGTTAGTGTGTGGTAAATAACATTACAGAAACTATAACTCTACATAATTACTGGATATTGAAACAATCATTGTGTTAATGGGTTTTGTAATTACATTTACAACTTGAAATTTTATATACGGATTTAATTGTCTAAGTTTTCTTATTTTTTAACTAATAACATGGTACATAAAATAAAGGTTATTATTACATGGATATTTAAATTCAATGTTATCTTGTGTATTCAATTATAATTAATAAAATAATAAAATATACTTGAGCAATTTACGTATGTATAGACAGAATCTATTATATGTTAGGATCTTATTTTTATGTGATCTAATTTGTCTATACTTAGATTGATACCATTATTATTTAGTTTTTAATAAATTTAGTTTACAATTTCATAGATTCAAATATATAATTGGCTAATAAAAATATCTTTTAAGCACCTTATATTATAACATCAACAATAATATTATGGTTGTGCCTTTACAATATCGGGACAGAGCTCCATCACAAGAAACAAATTAACATTATACTAAAAACTTTTAGACGTGTAATATAATTTTATATTTTTTAAAAGGATATGTATAAAAAGTATTAGATATAAAAATTTTATTTACTTACCCAAGCACCGCACGGGTATAACACTAGTTAAATATGATGACGCACCATGTTGTCGAGGCAAGAGGTGATATTTCAACATGTTTAAAGGCTTCTTCTAATGTTAAGATCCTTATGCAAAATGCTTAAAGAGAAGCATGGTGGCACTTCTACATGATTTGGATAAAATGTAACACCCGATAAAATGTTACACCCAAAAACAAAATTTAAGAGCAAATACATAAATAATCAAAAGTGTTTAAAGCTAGTATTCAAATCATCGGCCAAACATATTAGACTTACGGCTTAACAAGTTATTAAATTGTTTATAATAATTTAACGAAAAATTAGTGTTTCCAAAACATCAGTTGCGGATGAATAGCCGTCACGCTAGGGTCTTTCCTTTGTCCATGCGAGACAGTTCTGGAAATATTCAATAAATGCGGGTTGAGCACAAAGCTTAGTGAGCACACTACACTTGTACATTACATCAGGCAATATTTTCAAGTATAATATGCACATCACATCAGTTATGCCACATAGGAGGGGTGGCCATCTGCCAAACAAGC
Source organism: Drosophyllum lusitanicum (assembly GCA_032274825.1). Classification (NCBI taxonomy): domain Eukaryota; kingdom Viridiplantae; phylum Streptophyta; class Magnoliopsida; order Caryophyllales; family Drosophyllaceae; genus Drosophyllum; species Drosophyllum lusitanicum. The sequence continues at coordinate 9,267 of JAUEJL010055958.1, read as the reverse complement.
CATCTCGCGGTCCGCTAAAAATAACGTGTGTACATATACCCAGTTTTCGATTGAGCCGGTAGGTTTTCTATTAGGCTCTCCATATAGGTTACAATTAAGCTCTTCATAAAGGTTTTCAATCGAGCTCTTCATAAAGGTTTTCAACTAACGTCCTTGTGTACAGACTTTTCTATTGAAGCAAAGCCATGGTTTTCAATTCACTTTGCATCTTGCAAAGCTTTTTCAACCAAGCATGAACCAAGGTTTTCAATTAACTTGGAAACTTGAAAAGTTTTCAATTCATATGGGTTTTCAATTCACTTGGAAACTTGTAAAGTTTTCAATTCACTTTGCATCTTGCAAAGTTTTCAATTCAGGTATAAACCAAGGTTTTCAATTGACTTTCCAGCATGGGTTTTTAGTTGGGCTGCAACGTACGTTTTCAGTTGCCATCCTAAGGCTGCGTTCATTTTCAGAAAAATCCTCCATTTTTTCATAAAATTTTTCTAAAAAAACTGAAAATTAGAAAACATGTTCACTTGCACATTTTCCCAAGAAAACAGAAAACTCTCTCACTTTTTCACATTTTCCCAAACTCCTCAATTTTTTCAAACTCTCATACTTTTTCAAAAAAACACTTCAACCAAACATGTTTTCCATTTTTTCCTGAAAAAGGAAAACTCTACCCCTTCATCTAAACACGTTTTCTATTTTTTTTTTTTGAGAAAATGAAAACTCCATAATTTTTCATAGTAAAACAGAAAACGAAAATTAGAAAATTTTTCTCCTTCTAAACACAACCTAAGTTGCTAACTTTTCAATTAATAAAAATCATGGTTTTCAATTAGGGACGTAGGTTTTCAATTGATATGGAAGCTGGTGAAATTTTCAATTGAAGTTTCCCATACACAAAGTTTTCAATTGCCCTCATCTTTAATAATGCTTTCAATTCAAAAGGAGACATGGTTTTCAATTCATAAGAACTCACAGATAAAGTCGACCATAACAAAATTCAAATCTCAGCATGTACACAACCAAAATTCAAGATTCTTGTTGCCATATATTCCATACATCACCTACTCTAACTCTACCAAATTAATTGAAATTCCATTGAGAAATCATGCTATACTCTTGATTTCTTTCCCTGTTTTCTCTCGTTCAGTTCGATGCACGGACTGTGCACTCAAATATCTCCAATAGCTTGCTAAATCTAATTTTTTCCAATTATTCAAGGTTTGTATTATAATTACAAATGGTTTCTTATGGATTAATTTCATTCTTTTTCAAAAGCTAAGGATTAAATCCCGATTTTGTTTTTGGCTCAACTCAACAACGAACAGTGGAGAAATCCTCACAAAACTCACTCAAATTTCTAAAGGAAGCTGTAAAATTTGAAGGAGATTAACAACAAAGGCTCAAGAAGCATTACCTGATGCTCTTTGATGATTTGAACCCAAAATCTCGATCCTTCCCCTCTGGTTTCTTCTCAGCAATGGTACAACACACACACACACAAGGCTCTCCAGGCAGTTGGCGGCTACAATGTTTTGTGGGTGTTGGGCTTTGTGCCCTAATTACATATATATACTCTTCCTAGTTATCCTATTGTCCAAACACCCTTGGTTGTCATTAATGGACTTCTTATGAAAGATAGCAAAAGTGTCATCACTACAATAATTATTAATTCTAATTAACCAAGCAACTCATGTGAAAGAGTTTCTTTTATTAAATTTTTAAATAAAACTTTACATTAGAAAGTGGGTACTACAAAGACTTCAAGAGCAAGTGTTGAAAGCTTTAAGTGTTTATCACATATTATTATCACACTTGTATATTATGAGGAAGATTTGTATACACTTTCAATACTGTGTGTAAGTTGGTTGAGAGAAAATCACTTATTGTGATTGTAAGAGTATTTGGTGATCACTACCATACTTAGTGAGACGGCGTTATGGTGAACACTATCCTGCAACGAGTGAGACTGTGAAGACGTGATCACTATCTTATTAGTGAGACATTGTGAGAGGCGATCGAGACGTTGTGAAAGGTGAACACTACTTTCTTAGTGACACGTTGTGACGGGATCTCTTCCACCTAAGAGGGACGTTGTGAGTGAAGCCAAACTCTTGGTGAAAGTCCAAGGAGTGGACATAAGTTGGATTCCCTAACATTTAATTGAACCATACATCCAGGTGTCATCATTCTATTTCGCTACCTTCTACTTACTTGTTTTACATTTCTTGTACATCACGACATATATTGCCCCCGTTGTGTTAAGTTATATTTTTAAGTTGCAAGAAAATTTTAAAAAAACGGTTTTAGAAACTATTCAACACCCTCCTTTCTACAGGAAAAATTGTAGATATTGTTGGCCCTAAAAAAGTTATCCATAGGGGAATTGCACTATAATGAATGATGAATGGCGTGATACAATGCACATGCTTGTCATTAATTTTTTGGTTTATTGCTCAAAAGGGATATCATACATGAAATCTATGGATGCACCAAATACTGAAATGGATGTTATTACTTTAGGCAACTTGTGTGGTGAAATTATATATACAACTGGTCCTCAAATGTTGTCCACTGTCAACAATGCCGCTAATTACAAGGCGACTTGAAAACATTTATGTGATAGATACACTTTTATTTGTTGGTCTTCATGCACAACTTACTATATTAACTTAATTCGTCCAGTGCCACTCATTTGGTAGCGCAATTATTTCCATGATGAGTTTGCATGATCATAAAATTGATTGCAAATAATGGTCATATCCAAATATTATAAGAAGGTATTGAAGTTGATTAAAACTATGAATGTGGAGCTTATTGGAAAAATGCCTTGATCATAGTAAAGGTGATGACTTCAATTTAAGGCTCTTGCTTTTTTGTGTGTGTGATTGAGATGAAAAACTTTTATTGCGTTATGCTTATAAAGGAATGTAGAGGGTGAGGAAATGCATTAAAAAATTGTTTCACAATGATAGGAAAATTCTACAAGCCTTAAATGGATATAATTAAGGCTTGTTGGGATAAAATGTTGCACAACAAACTTCATTGTGCGAATTTTCAAAATAATCATAATAGCTTTTGCAAAAAGATAAAAGTGTTTAAAAGGGGGTTCTTGACATGATTGAGAACAAAGTTTTGGAGACTAATTGAAGTTGACAACGTAACTAACCAGATCCAGGACATGAGAATAGTTTTGGTCACCAAATTGCTATGGCTTCTAGCAATGCTACTCGTCTTGGAAAGATTAAGCATGTATATGTATTTGATTTAATTTTCAATGATAAGCTGAAAACTTTAGATGACACATATAGATGAATGGTGAAAGTTGTTCGATGAAGATACGGTCAAAGTTTCAAAAGTTCGCCATTAGAACTTGTTAGATTGATGTCGGTGTGATTAGAATGTACTTGAAAGAATACAGACCAAAAGAAGGAACTGGTTAAAGCATAAAAACTTGATGACCTATTTTACATATATTATAACACATGAGTTACGTTCAATAAAGTCCATTTAAAAAACATAGTTATGATATTTTAATATTCAATCACATGTAATTTAGTATACAATCATATGTGATTTTTAAAATCATCACATATGAATTACGAAAAATTATGAAAATACCACTTCGCCTAAATTTTTAAAATTTAATCAGAATCATTAAACTAAAATTAGTCCCTTGAAACTATAAATTAATTATGAACTATATTAAACATTCTTCGTGACTATGAAATAGGTAATTTATATATTATTTTCAAATGAGCTATTTGTTATCTTTGTCATTTGGATTAAATGTTTTATGAAACATTAGCATTTTATTTTTTAGAATCAAATATGACAAAATCTGTTATAACCCGCTAATCCAGATTACGAAAGTATTTTTTTAAATAAACTGTAGAAAATAAAAATAATGAAGAAAATAATATACTTCTAGCTGATGACGACTAAAAGCATTTTGACCACTTATGTTCATCTAATTATTGATTAAAATTTGAATAATTAAAGTTTAAACAAACACTTGCGTTATATTTGCATGATTAATTATGAAACCCTGAACTTGCTACTTATCGTTGAAATTTTGCAATATTAACGTAAAAATACTTGTTCACTTATTTTCTATAGTGTTTAAATTTTTTTAGAATATCACCAATCTTGCCTAGAATTTTTAGGTTCAATATCTAGTCTGGTTTCTAAACACTGCTTAAAAGTTACAACAATGATGGTTTATATTTCGTATTAATGTTCGTCCCTAACGCAATTAAAAAGACAAAAAGGCCCTAATAATCCTAATCTACCCTTTTATTTTAATTTTTATTCATTTGAAATTATTAAATAATTTGAATTATTTAAACATCTCAAGTTCTCAACCCACATCCTCATCTTTCTCATTCACTTAAAACCACAACCCTCTATGTCAGCAAACACGGCCACCTCACAGCCCCCTTAAGGGTTTCGACTTCATACATCCCAAACCATCGCCATCATGATCAATCCCTGCAAAGAATCGTTTGTGGGTTTTGAATCGATCCAACTTAGGTATCCCATATCGGTCTCTCTCCACTCACTACATCATCGGTGACTAACACACTTGTGCATTGAATAAGCAGGAAGGAAAAGATCAACCAGAGGAGTAGCTATCGAGTTACGAAATGAGATGCAATAAGATTAGATCAAGTGACTGAACACTTGTTGAAACAAAATAAGAATGGAAGAAAGGATAATCTAAAAAAGGCCTCAGAAATTATCAGTTCTCTCTTCATAGTTAATAATCAGACAATGTAGGCAAAACTTTTATTCATCATAGGCCCCAAATTTCAAGGTTTCACTTCATACCGAACAATCAGATAATAAAAAGTATACTTACTCCAACTCACTACAAATTAAGTGGAATAATCACCTAGTAGAGTGGTAGCCAAACACTCTTCAAGTTTTGTTTTTGTTAAGGTAAAATAAGCCTAAGTTTTCCTTCCCTTTCTTAAATAAAACTTGATTTCGACAATTTCATCAGTTTTTTTGACATTCAAAAGGGTGTTTGTAACTTTGTATTACTCTTAAGAGCTTGTGAGTTCTAGCTTACTAGCAAGATTCATAACCTATGAAAATAAGCCAAAAACACAAGTCAAGCTTATATAAAACCTTAATTATTTAAAACAAACACCCCAAAAGTTTATGACTTCTTGTTTTAAAAAGAGACCAAAGAAATGGGTGCTCCTGAGTATCAAAAGAACTGAGCAGATTAAACATAAAAGCAGGTCTAATTCTACCTTCAATCTTCAACCAAAAAATGTTCTTTTACGGTTTAGTAAGATTAAAACTAAAATATACATGTAATTATACATATAACACATTTGAAATAATATCAGAATCTAATAGAATATAGCTTCGTTTACTGAACCTTTTCCATCATGTAGAAAATCAAGAGGTTCACCCAATAACGATGCCCAGCTCTATTTCCCTGACGTTTACGAGAGACCGATTCACATTATAATTTGGCAATAGGTCCCTGCTTTTATACATCAGGTTATTGAAAATTTTGATTTTTTAACTCAATTGATAATAAAGAACAGTTTGATTTTGTAACAAAATATACAAAAAATGTAGGTCTAATCCAGGCCCCCAAATCAGAAAAAATCAATGGGAGCAGACATGACGACCTAAAAGTTGCTTAATCTCCGTGCACATTACCATGCTTCCTTCATCACTAGTATCCAGAGCATCGGCTTATTGTGCACGGATCCGTTGATTCTTCTTCGAATCGCATCGACGCCATAATTTAACAAACGAAACATCCAAATATAACTAGATTTCGAACGAATTGAAAAAAAAAATATAACTTGATATCACTTCGATACCGTAGTTTAACAAATTAAGCATCGAAATAACTCGATTCTTGAAAGATATAAACGAAATCAGAAACTGATTAAGCAATAAAGCATCATCTACGGTTTCAAAGCATGAAGATAGATCCAGAGGAAGAAACGAAAACCTGAAATCGTCAAGTCAGATTTGTGAATTCTGAAAATCTGAGATGAATGTTTCTGTAGGATGATGGTTGTATATAAAGCAGAATTATAGGTGATTAGGGTTTATTATACCCAGACCTAGTTAGACAATGGCCTGAGGCCCATTATCAGTAGTAGGCCCAATAGCAATTGTTTCGACTTTCGAGCCATTTGTTGGTTTCTATTCTAATTGCACATTTAGCCCATGTTTCTAATAGAATTCAAAAGTACGTTAAAAAAAAGAACTTTTTAAGGGTGTTCGTTATTTAACTACCAGTGTTATATCTTTGTAATGCAGAGGCCGGTAAATATTTTTTTTTGATAATTATTTTGTTTTTAAAATAGGGATGATGTGTTTTTTTACTAGATTGCTTACGGCCGCAAGCAAACTTTTACGGCTGCAAGGGGATTCTTATGCAGGCGCAAGGGGTGGTTGTTACTTGCTTACGGCCGCAAGATTATTAGGGGTCAATAAAAGTTTATATTGATTAGTAAATTCTAACAAGAGTGTTGGCATCATAATTCTGTTTTATTGAATTTATTACCCATTTTTAAAAAAATCCAAAGATGTTTATAATTTCAAGTTATATGTTATCTACATATATTAGTTCTAGTTATACGTAATTTCTAATAGTTAAGTTAAAAATTTTATTAGATGATAGAATATTTAATATGAAAGGTTTATTATTAAAACTTTTAATTATTAATTTAGTTTGCCTTGACTTGATTTTTTTAAAATATTTTTTATTATAGAAGATTTAATTATTAAAAATGATACGTAAGATTGTAATTAACTTCACCTAATAGTTACCGTATTTAATAGTTTCAACTTTTTAACTATGATTTTCATGATTTATTTAAGTTTCTAACATTTCCTAATGTTGTAACTGTTTATACAAGATTTATAAATATTTGTACTACTTAAAATTAAGAGATTAAGACAATTAGGAGAAAGAGTGTTATATGCATTATATATTAGTATATATATAGATATAGATTTAAGTAGTTTAACAACTAATTATTTTTTTTTTTATGATTATGGTTAGTCACTTATCCAATTAGTGGTTCATTTTATATGTTACGGATAAGAAAATCGGTTTTAACTATTTTCTTATTTGAGTCTGCATTGCTCTAATTTACACTTTGATAAAACCCAAAGACATTATATATGTATGTGAAACATTCGTTAGGTGCAAATAAATTGCACATGCTTCATTGTTATGGCCGTAAATGAATACTATTTCATAAAACCAAACATCTAATTATTTAGCAAGGAACCAAGTAAATGAAAGTACCCAACTTAGAGATGGAAAGTTTTGATGATTTTGTGTTTAAAATTTTCAAAAAATAAAAACTATAGATAAAAAAGTTATTAATATGATTTAAACCTCAAAATTTACATTTTATTTTCTTCTTGAATGTTTTAGCCTTATAGTTTAATTTAAAATTGATCTAAAACTCAAAATTACACTTTATTTTGATTTAAACTTTAAAGTTTTTTAAATTTTTTAACCCTTAAAATTTTATTATAAAAGGGTTTAACCCCTTCAATTTTTTTTGGTTTTTAATTTTACCCTTTTCACTTGATAATACATGTTTATTTACCTAAAAATGTCATTCTCCAATTCATCCTCTACCATTTTACCCAAATACCCCTCACCTTACATCCTCTCTCTTTTCCGGAACTCCTCATAAGCCTGACCAAACTATTGTCGATTATGCACATAGTGATGATCTAGAAATAGTAGATGACTACACCAAGAGATGAGATAAGTTTATTACAAGAAAGAAGTCAAATTGCTAGAGTAGAGAGGTGAAATCAAGTTTAGGATCGTCATATTGGGTGTGTTTAAGACATCTAGAAGAGAGAAAGAGTGTGTGTGTGTGTGAGAGTGAGAGAGAGTTTGTGTGTGTGTGTGTTAGAGAGACAGAGAGGTGTGTGTTTAAGTAAAAGGGTATAGGATGGATGCAAAAGAGATGTGTTTAGACAAATTGACATGTATAATCAAGTAAAAGAGGCTTAACTTAAAAACCAAACAAAATGTAAGAGATTAAACTGATTCTTTAACAAAACTATAAGGGCTATACCATTAACTTTTAAGGTTTAAATCAAAATAAAAATTAAACTTTGAGGTTTTAATCATTTTTATACATAGTGTTAGTCCCAGATTGGTTGGTTTGTGTTGATATTTGTTATTAATGTTAGCAAATGGGTCAAAATTGGGTAAAATGGTGAATTTAGGGCTTGGATAATCAATGATATGTTATATGGTGATGTTAGAGTGTTATATTGTGTATTTGAGGCTTATGGTTGCTGCAAATAAGTTTTGGGTTGAAAGAAATTGAGTTTTGGTCGAAACTAGCATTGAAAAGAAGCAACGGTTACTGTTCACGCAAGGTTCGCGGTGCGACCTCGTCTGTCCTGCGCAGTGAATTTTTCTAGAGATCTATAACCGGCGTGAGGCTCCTTGCTTCGCGGTGCGAAGCGCCCTGGAACTTCTAAAAGCTATGTTTTGAGCCCTTTTGACCATGTATTTGATTGGGGTTTGATTCTAATGATTATAGGGGGATAAAATGGAGTTTTTAAAACCCGAAAAAGGTGTTTAATCATGGTATGGAGTCTATACTCTTAAGGAGTCTAGATTTCGGTTAACTTAATTAAGTTAACCTTATGTTTTGTGATCATAGGATTCTTGTTCAAGTGATATAGCTTTGGCTTGGATAGGAAGTGATCCTCATCACTTCAACAGGTGAGTTGTACCCTGTGGATACTCTTTTGGTTTTATGGACTTATAAGCCATCATATTGTTCTTGTATTTTATATTAAAGACATTTATGGCATCAATGTGACTTGTTATTGTTGATTATCATGTTAATGATAATATGATATGTTTAAGCATGTGTTTTACAAGATTTGAATGCATGTAATGCTATGTGATGTTTCTTGCAAGTTAATAACTATATGTGTTTAACTTTCTTGTGTTTATGATTCTGCCTTTGTAGTTTGGACCTGTGTTTGAGAATTTGTAACGTCCCAATTTTTTTTTATAGAATGATTGAACACCCAAACGTACGATTAGCTATCTATCATAATTAGAACATTGTATAATTCAGTTTACAACCCAATATGAAAACTAGTAAAAGTTTGGAATCGATTGTAATGGTCTTAGAATACATCATTAGATACAAACTAGTTCAAGACATTGCGGAAGCTTGAGGGAAATGAGCTATCAACCGCGTGCTGGAGCCCCGCCGTGGTCATCACCTGAAAAGAAGG
>JAUEJL010055948.1:0-19609 GCA_032274825.1 Drosophyllum lusitanicum | reverse complement strand
ATTAATTCCCCATTTAATCGCTTTCTTTAGACTAATTAATAATTAAATCTTTTAAATCTGAAATCATACTCGTTCCCTAAGTGTACGACACTCGGTCTTACGAGAACTATACTGCGATACAATTAGGTACACTTGCCTATTTGTGTTGTAGTCAGTATTTTAGTGATTCCAATTTATAAATATAAAACCTGATCTGATTCACACACATTAGAATGCCTTAGAATGAGTAGAGTTATTCCTATATGGTAGTACATTTTGAGAATAGTATGATGCTAGCGAGGAAGTATATATACGATAATGCCTACCAGATCCATAGCGAATTACTGATACTTTAGACTAGTGACCACAAGAAGAAACCTAAACTCACTGGTTAATGGGAACACGAGTCGCCCTCGAGATGGGGACACAACTAGTGTGACTAGGGAGGCTAGTCCCCTCCATCAACCGGAACGGTCAATTGTCATACCACCACCTATAGTAAACGCTGAAAATGAGGAGTTCTATGAGCCCACTATGACAGAGACAATGATAGCAGAACTAGGCAAGGCACTAGAACATATACTGCCTAACATGTTTGTGCAAATACATGATGAGATAAAAGTGTTAGTGCCGAAAGAGGTGAACAAAGACTTATCGGCTAGAGAAGCAAACCGCTAACCAAAAAACATGGGAGTTGAGCAAGAGGACCCAAAAGGTTGTACCTACCGGGATTTTTTTGCATGTAACCCACCAACATTTGAGGGGAAACCAGACCCAGTTTCCAACACTCACTGGATTTTTTTCTGCACCATCTATTGTCCTACGAACCACAAGGTCTTATTCCTTGCTAACATGCTGCGAAGAGCGGCAAAGGATTGGTGGGCGTTGTTGTTACTGCAAGAGGGTGAAGCATTGGTCGAGTCTACATGGGAACACTTCAAGAAAATGTTTACCGAGAAGTTCACAACGCAGATTAAGGTTAAGAGGATTACCAATGAATTCCTCGCCATGAGGCAAACAACCAAATCGATCACTGAACTCAATGAAATGTTCTTGGAAAGGTCACATTTTTGCCCAAGTACGTGGCTAACGAAAAGATGAAAACGTACTGGTATATTGGGGTATCGAAGACAGAGATCATAGAGATTGTGGATTCTTCGAAATGCCAGACACTTGACCAGATGATGGGAGCCATAAGGGCTCGAGAAAAGAAAGAGGTTGAAAAACAAATCAAGAGGAAGTTTGAATAGGTTACTGCTCAACACAAGAAGGCCAAGTTTGTGGGGCCAAAGCATGAAAGAAGGAAAGAGCTGCTAAAGTGTCAAAGATATGGAAGGAATCATACTAAAGAGTGCAAGATGGGGATGTAAGGGTGCTTTAAATGTGGTCAACCATGTCATCTATACAGAAACTGTAAGGGTGCTACGAAAATCTGTTTCAACTGTTTTCAGCCTGATCACATGAGGGTTGAATACCCTAAACTGAATATTGGGGATGTGAAAGCCGTCTCACCTACACCATTAAGAATCACTTATGAGAATCAAGAAAGAAGGAATGAGGCTGCTAGGGGAAGGGTTCGAGCCTTCCAACTCACTACGGAGGAGGCCAAAGCCAAGCCCGATGTAGTTCCAGGTACCTACCTTGTAAACTCAGTTGTAGGTACCTACCTTGTAAACTCCCTACGGAGGAGGCCAAAGCTAGTAGATCTTTTGTTTCGTATGCATTCTGTGAAAATCTCAAACAGGCACCGGTAAAGTTAGAAGTGCCTTTAGATGTGGAAATAGCCGATGACAAGGCTCTAAGTGTGTCAACTGTATACAAGGGTAATATATTTGAACTAGGAGGTGAGAAGTTCGTTATAGATTTGATACAGATTGCTACGAGGGAATTTCATGTCATAGTGGGATGGATTGGTTAGGGTGGGTTCAATCAAGCTACTATCATGTGTAATCAAAGAAAGGTGTGAGTCTAGACCCTTGTGGGGGAGAAATTGTCGTTACCAGAGAGCGCAAGAAAGGGGAAGCTACGTTTTGTACGATAGCTAAAGCGGGAAAAATATCTTCGACATGGATACACTGTATTTCTAGCCTACATGGTGGACAGTAAGAAGGAAAAGAGTACGTTAGAGGTGTCAGATGTGCCCATAGTCTAAGAGGTTCTAGAAGTATTCCCAAAGGACCTGCCGAGAATACATTCCAATCACCTAGTAGAGTTCGGAATTGATTTGATACAAGGTGTAGCGCCGATAGCCAAAACACCCTACCAATTAGCTCCATCGGAGATGAAATAACTCATGAGTCGGCTCCAGGAACTTTTAGATAAGGGTTTCATTAGACCGAGCAGTTACCCTTGGGGAGCACCGATACTTTTCGTCAAGAAGGACGGATCATATATAATGTGTACAGACTACCGGGAGTTAAATAAGCTTACCGTGAAGAATCAATATCCACTGCAAATGATCGATGCCTTATTTGATTAGCTATAGGGAGTTGCGTAGTTCTCAAAGATCGAATTGCATTCTGGTTACCATCCATTGAAGGTTCGAGAGGAGGATATAGCAAAGACAACGTTTAGAACACGATATAGGCATTATGAATTTGTAGTCATGCCGTTCGGATTGACAAATGCACTCACATCTTTCATGGATTTTATGAATAGAGTGTGTAGGCCGATGCTCGACAAGTCCGTAATAGTGTTCATAGATGACATTTTGATTTATTCGAGGACTCAAGAAGAGCATGAACGACATCTAAAATAGGTATTAGAGAAGTTGAAGCCGAAGAAGCTCTGCACCAAGTTCTTGATGTGAAAATTCTGGATATAGGAAGTATAGTTCCTAGGTCACCTCATGAATAAAGATGGTATTAAAGTGGATCCGGCCAAGATTGAGGCCGTTATGAAATTAGAACAACCGAAAACTCCAACAGAGATCCGGAGTTTCTTGTGTCTGGCGGGATACTATAGATGATTTATCCAAGAATTCTCTAAGATCACGGTACCACCGACTAAGATGACAAAGAAAAGTGTAAAGTTTGATTGTGGAGCCGATCAACAGAAAGTGTCATCGACACTACATAGTAAATTGTGCAAAGCACCGGTGTTGATGTTACCCGAAGGGATGGAGGATCTAGTGGTGTACTATGATGCCTCGCACTGCGGATTGGGATGCGTATTGATGCAGCAGGAAAAGGTTATAGCATATGCGTCAAGACAGTTAAAACCGCATGAGAATAACTACCCAACACACGATTTGGAGCTGGCTTGTTGTGGTTTTTGCATTAAAGATCCGAAGACACTATCTATATGGAGTGAAGTGCGCAATCAAAACGGATCATAAAAGTTTGAAGTACTTTGTTGACCGGAAGAATTTGAATATGAGACAGCGACGATGGTTAGACCTTGTGAAGGACTATGACTATGAACTACTCTACCAGGCGGGTAAAGCTAATGTGGTATTAGATGCTTTAAGCAGGAAGGGAGAGTGCATGTTACTTCGAGTAGAATTTAAGTAGATGACAGTGACAACCTCTCTATTTGACTTCATTAGATCGGCTTAAAACGAGGCTGTGAAGGAGGAGAACCAAAAGAAAGAACGAGTTAAAAGGCAAGTGACAAGAGATCTATTGACTCGATATGGTCAAATTTGGGTACCCAGCATGGGAGGTTCCAGAACGACTGTAACACCCCGTTTTTATAAAATAAAAATTCTCAGAATTTCTCAAATTTTAAAACAAAATTTCATACAACCAAATCTTTTATCAAAACAATACAACGGAAGCCATAATTAAATTCATTTAGTACATTAAACTTAACAAGCTTATAGTAATTGAAAACATTTAATAACAAAAACATTTACTCCAAAACACGTTTATTTCAAAGTCGGGCAACAACTAGTATAACTGATATTTAAAACAAATTGTTGCACTAGTCGAGCTCATCCGCTAGATCATCATCTCCGCGTTAAGAAATACCTGAAAAGGGTTAAAAGTATCAAATGAGCTATAAACCTCAGTGAGTACTCAAACTCTAAAACTTGTAAAATATAAATTAAATGAATCACATAATCTCCGTTAAGCTATGTTAAATACATAACACTTGTTCTTTTACTAAATCATATACTCTTAATATGATTTCTCATCATTCTAGAGTAATAACTTCTCTAAGATTTAGTATTAATTTAGTATAATACATAAACACATCTCACTTGGTACGTTTCTCATATCAGTCTCACGAGTTTATTATTAATTATAAACATGTCTCATCTCATACATTTCTCATATCTATTTTCATTACTTTCTATCTAAATTTTATAATAAACATCTCTTACTTATAGATTGATAATTATTTTGGATATATTATCCACTTTATGACTGTATTATCAATCTCTACTTTATAATCAATCAATTATCCGATAATTTGAAAAGATAATATATTCGCATTATCTTCGCATTATCTTATACTTCAATAAATCATTTTCATATAGAAAATATTTTCTTTATCACTTCTTTAATTCTCAACTTGAGTATTAAACCATTCCATCTTTTCCTCCTCTAACTTTGGTATAATACTTGCTTTACATAATTAGTGATTCATCTTCTGATCGTATTTAATTTAGAATAACACTACACCACATCTTAAAGTATTACTACTCTTACATACTTCAATCTAATCATATCAATTACTCAATATAATAACTCATGAAAGTATATATAATATAAAATACTTCCTCCTCAAATACTCCTTTATTGATCCTTTATTGATTAAACCGTATCATATATTTACTTCAATAAAACTCTACCACTTCTCTCCATCTAATTTAATATTTCATGATAACTACTTATTCATGATACTTTCTTCATGAAAAACACCCCTTCGCTATTTTCTAACACGTATCACATATAATTTCGCTCTTTTTGTTTAATATTTATTCTTTAAGATTATATACTCAATATTCCTTCCTTCTAAGCATCACTCTTGTTTATCTATTTAATACATAATGCTAGAATATCATAATTCACAAGTCATACTCAAACATTCTGATTTAGTTCTCAATAAAATTCTCATATAATCACAATAAGTTCTTCAATAATTTTGATGCATTCAAACATGTAATCATTTAGCTTACACCTACAAGTACCAGTTTCGAGGTACTCACTTGAGGTCCAAGAAATGTAGGTGTCTTCTAACACTGTTCCTTGTCCGTATTTTAACCTATAATTATAACCCATACATCAAGATACAATAAAATAAACAAGATTGTAGTCTGGGATACGGATGCATCGTGTCCTTTTGACCGAAGCGTCGCGTCACACGGCCAAAACGCACACAGTTTCGTTTTTCATCTTAAGATCACCAAATTTCTGCCTTTCAAAAATATGACTAAATTTCTTCATTTAAACGACATGCAATCACTTCTAAGTGTTCTACTAAGTCTCTAAACTCCAAATTAACATAAAAGCATAACATGTAAGTCAAATCCAAACTTAAATCAAACTTTCTCTCTCTAGAAACATAAGAACACATGAGGTTAAGGATTTCTAACCTTGATTTTAGATGTTAAACACTTGATTGAAGCTACAAATCTTGTGAGTAGTTATTGATCTTCACATGCAAGTCCAAATCCTTGATTAAACCCCTTGGATTAGCACTTTCTCTCTCTAGATTCTCTCATACCAAGAACATACACTTAGTGTGTGAAACTCCAGATCTGTAGATGATGCTTAATGACCTCCAAAGCTTGATTTTGATGTTGACATGAGCTTAATCTTGCTTAATCTTACTTTCTCTCTCTAGAATATGTTTTTCTCTCTCTAACACACACACACACAAAAGATCCATCACATAATAGTGTGTGTTTGAGGTGGAAATGCACTTTATATAGTAAGTTTAGATGTGTTGGGTACTAATACCCTTATCCATTAACATACTAACTATATTAAGTACTTTAAGGTGTGCCCCCTTTTCTTTTATCTTTAATAGTTTGGCCTATGTGGTCAACTCTTTTTACTTTAAACCTTGATATTCTCTTCCTTTTATGAATAATATATTCTTTTTGAAATTCTGGGTGTTACAATTACACAACTCAATAAGGTTCATAAGTCTAAGTTTTCTATTCATCTAGGGGCACCTACGAAAATGTACAGTGATCGGCGTACAGATTATTGGTGACCAGCAATGAAGAGAAACTTAGAAAAATATGTAGAGACTTGTTCAACTTGTTTAAAAGTTAAGGCTGAGCACTAGAAACCCCACGAAAAAGTTCAACCTTTAAAGATTCCGGAATTGATGTGAGAGCACATTACCATGGATTTGATCACCAAGTTACCCCAAACTCCAAGAGGCTTTGATGCGATTTGGGTCATCGTTGACCAGATGAAGAGTGCACACCTTATTTCTATCCGTGAGACGTTCTCGTCAGAAAAGATGAGATATGTGTTTTTGAAAGAGGTGATAGCAAGGCACAATGTGTCAGTGTTAGTAGTGAATGACAGAGATACGAGATTCACACCTAGATTCTAGGGGAAGTTTCATAGTGATTTGGGAACAAAGTTGCACTTTAGTACAGCTTATCACCACAAGATAAATGGTCAAAGTGAGTGGATGATACAAACTTTAGAAGACATGTTGAGAGCGGGCATGTTGAATTTCAGGGGCGGCTAGGATACTTATCTCCCATTGGCCGAATTTTTTTATGGCAACATTTTCCATGCAAGTATCAGGATGCCTCCATACGAGATGTTGTACTGGAGGCGGTGTCACACTCCTATTTGTTGGGCAAAGTAGGGCAAGGGGAGCTTGGAAGCACAAAAGTGGTGCAGAGAACGAGTGAGAACACCTAGAATTTTCGAGAAAGATTATGTGCGACACAAAGTAGACAGAAAAGCTATGCGGATAGCACCGATCAGAATTGGAATTTCAGGTTGGAGACTACGTATTACTAAAAGTTTCACCATGGAAGGGTGTGGTCCGCTTCAGAAGAGGCGCAAGCTAAGCCCAAGATTTATCGAACCCTTCAAGGTGATAACCCGAGTTGGGAGGGTAGCGTATAGGTTGGAGTTAGCTGAGGAAATGTCCAGGATCCATAAAACTTTCCATGTGTCTCACCAATGAAAGTGTTTATCCGATGAGTTAACCTTTGTACATATAGAAGATATTGTGGTACATGACAAGTTGAACTACGTGGAGAGACCGGTGGCCATCTTAGAAAGGAAGACCAAGACTTTAAGAAATAAGTAGATCGGGTTGGTTAAGGTTCAATGGGAGCACCACAAATGGTCGGAATAGACCTGGGAACCAGAAGAGGAAATGCAACGTAACTACCCAGAGTTGTTTGCATAAGAGATTTCGGGGTCGAAATCGAGTTTAACTGGGGGAGAGTTGTAATATCCATTTCCCAATCTTGTAATTAGTATATTATTTCAATAATAATCAAGAGATACTTTTATTATAATGTGCTAGTACCTTTAACATTTCTGTCACATGGAAATTGAATAATATACATTTGGGGTGTTTGAACACTAGAAGTAAAGGAAGGGTATAAATACCCACTTTATGGCACTAAACCCTAAGAGTAAAACATGGTAGGCAGTTGTGAATGTGTGTTTGTAGTGCTGTGCGTGTGAATTCGTTGTTGTCGAGCAAGAAGGCTCAAGTCGAGGTTTTCTTATTCATCAAATCACCAAGGAATCAACATGTAATGGTCCTCAGCTCTTTGTGATTGATCCTAGGTAGAATCTACAACTTTTAAGTTGCATTAAGTAAGAGTTTTAGTTGGTTTTCGTCACTGTTCGAATGAAAAGGATGAACCGAGAATATTATGAGGACTAATTAATGCTATACTTGATTAAAATGCAATTAATCACTAAGGATTTATGTATTTGTTAGAAATCTGCTGCAACAAGAATTAATTGTTTTGGTTTACATTTGATGGGGTTTTGATTGTTCTTTTTGCCTATTAAAAAGAAAGAAAAGAATTGTGATGTATGATCATGCCTAAATCCATGGAAACTTGATAAAAGTGAAATTAGTTGATAAGGATGGGTTAAAATGATGTGAGGAATACATAGAAATAAGAATTAATCCAAATGGTTAAGTATTGGATGATTTTGATTTTGTGAATGTTCAATGTGTTCATAGGTTTGAATGAACTGAAAACCTTAGCAATTGAAAACCCCAGCAATTGAAAACTTTAGCAATTGAAACATTAGCAAGTGAAAACCTCGGCAATTGAAAACTTTAGCAATTGAAAACTTATTAGTTGTGATCAAAATTGAAAACTTTGTGAGTTTGTGATAAAATCGAAAACTAGGGGTTGAGTCTCCTTGTGAGATTCCACAATCGGAAACGTCAAGTTCTTGTTGGCATCTAATCGAAAAGTTATGTTGCCCAAGTATTGCAAGGCAAACAAAAACCTTAACATAAGGTAAAAATAGAAAACTTTGTCTCACAAGGACTGAATTAAAAAGTTTACAAATTTGCAAATGAATAGAAAACCTTGAATCGAAAACCTTGTCTTACAAAGACTAAATTGAAAAGCTTACAAATTTGCAAGTGAATTGAAAACCTTGAATCGAAAACCTTGTCTCAAAGGACTGAATTGAAAAGTTTACAAATTTTCAAGTCAATTGAAAAGTTTACAAATTTTCAAGTGAATTGAAAAACTTGAATCGAAAAGTATAAGATTTAGGGAATCCCATAGTTTATTATTGTAAGTAGGGTGTATAACCCTAATTAATGACTAATCGCGTAATTTTCGGGTATCCATTAGTAAGATGTCCTTTAGCGTTTAAGCTCTAGATCAAGTGAGTTTACATTAACTTACTCGTTATATTGTTATATGTACTCACTACATAGGTCTAGTGTTGTGTACAAGTTATGTGTGAACTGCTGATAGCTAATTGTTACGTGTTAACCAATTATGATATATGATTCTGTGGACCAACCGAGCCTGTGTGTCTGGTTGGAAGAAGATGACATCATCTGAAACTGAGACCTGTGATGTGCTATAACGAACGGGGCCCGAGTTTAGGCATCAACGGGTGGGACCCGAGATGCGGCAGCAAGGCCGGGGCCCAGCTGTAGTATGTGATTTGTTTGCAGTGTGCGTTAAGCACTATAAAGTGTAATTGTGATGTTAACTTACTAAGCTTTGTGTTTGCCCGTTGTTGATTTATGTTTTCAAGACCGTCAGGTAAAGACAAAGGAAAAGCTCCGACATTACAACAGTGCAGCAATTTTTATTTTTATACACAAACTATATTTGGAATGATTATCTTACATTTCAGTTGTTATTACGAATTAGAATACTCTGAATTCAGGTGATTGTAATTTAAAGATTTTAACGGAGAATGTTACCAAATTTTGATGGTTGATTAATATATTCTTTAATGGTTTTTAATTATTATTATATGAAATTTTTTTTGGGACATTACATAATGGTAACCATGCGCAATCGATGAGATGAAGACAATCAATGAAATCAATATTTTGAGACTTACCTTGAATCCTTTGCATGAACTACTCACACGTGTATTCGTTAAAGATAAAGAAATATGATATATTCTTTTACTATTATTTTTTTACTTCATATTTCTACTTATCGCAAAGTAACATATGAAATCTACTAATTCTCTTTCCTCATATCTTTTGTTGATTTTAACACTTGTATTAATATTATAAGTAGGAGAATAAATAGAAGAAAATATTAAAAAGATATATCACCTCCCAAGAATAAATAAAAGATTTTGTATTATACCATAATCCACCATCCAATAGGTGCTGACGCATTGAATTCTTTTTTTAATTTTTAAGATTTCAGTTATTTATTTAAACTTTGATAAATAAACATTCTTCGATTTTTTTAATATGCCACCGGACCACCGTCCACAAACTCCACGGGGTTCACACCCCTGCGGCCCTGCCAGTCTTCCTTCTGCTTTGACCCGCTACGTCATCATCATGTGGGTTTCCAGGTATCATAGATAATATAAATTAGAGAGATAATATATCCTCTCTACTTTATCCTTATACTTATCCTCCTACTCATAAGATCAACACAAGTGTCAAAATCAATAGATGAGGTGGGGAAAGAGAATTAGTGGACTCCATATGTCATCTTATGGTGAGTAGGAGGATGAAGTAGGAGGATATATCATTTTTCTATAAATTAGGATGTAGGGTACGATGATTCGGACTAATTGTATAGATGTGTTGGATCCATTATAATTTTTTTATACTATTTGTATTTTATAAATAGGTATCAATGTATAAATTAGGATGTAGGATACGATGATTCGGACTAATTGTATAGATGTGTTAGGATCCATTATAATTTTTTTATACTATTTGTATTTTATAAATAGGTATCAATGTACTAGTTCTCTTGTACCTTTTACAAGAATTTTTTTTTGCAAATCATGCCAGATAGGGCTAAGCATGGGTCGGTTAATATCTAAAACCGAACCATAACCGATAATTTCGGTTATGTTTAATTTAAACCCATCGGTTTCGGCTTATTAATGGGGCGGTTAATCGGTTAATGTGGCGGTTATCGGTTAAATGGGGCGGTTAACTAATAAGAAAGTTGGACATTAAAAATAAACTTAGGTAAAATAAACAAGAATTTAGTATAAGAAATAAAGAAAACTTGGCATAAAAATAAATAAGAAAACTTAATGTGAAACGAAAATAAATAAATACGAAACATCGTATAGAAGATATATATAATAGAAAACGATTATAAAGCTTAAAAATAATAACAAAAACTCCAAAATCTCTAAAACACCACATTCTAAAAGTACTTTTTTTGAATTTTACATACAATGATCCTTACTAAATTTTCATATTAGTATAGATAATAATACAAAAATTACAAAATAATTTATTTCGGTGGTTGGGTTAATAATGGGACGGTTTTTGTGATTAACCGTAACCTAACCGCCCTTGTCGGTTAACTAAAATTTACAAACCGAACCATCGGTTTTTGAATTGGTTCGGTTAGTTTGGGTTGGTTTTGTCGGTTAAATCTATTATGGTTCGGTTTTTATGCTCACCCTTGCCAGATCATGCAAATTGCGTTGTGTGATTCTATACTAAACCTTAATTTAACAATAACTTTCTTACTTTTGGTATGAAATTATAACCAGAAAAGTACAAATGAACAACAAAAATTAAAACTAAATATCCATTAATTAATCCTTGTAGCAAGTTTAAATGAAGATTAGCATATAGCCAAGGGACAATTTTCTTGTTTCATCACTAACAATATATACAAAATCAAACCCATTAATATTAGGGTTAATACTCAATAAACCCATGAGCCATGGAGAATCAAACCATGCACTCTTTACATTCTAGCAATAGATCTAAAAGAGAAGACAAGTGGAATAGTGAAATTGAGAAATGGATCTCTCGAAATATGGACATCGATGATCTCACGCAAGGTTCGACATAGACTAGTAGTGACACAAGTCGACATGGTCACTCAATTTGATTGAGAACTCGAGTTCAACGTAAGCTTTGGTAACAAGAGACGCGGGTCAGCAGACCATGGAATCCGTTCAGAAGGACAAGGCACAGGAACGGGTTGAGCAATGAAAGTTGGAACATCTTCTCCCGGCATCAATACAGAAACCTCTCTAGCATTATCCGATATCTAAACACGCAAACAAGCAACGTTAGAAGACTTTAATACCATATTAGAAAAACATTCCACTAGATGGATACGAAACATCAAACATGTCGAAAAAATCATAACCAAACGGGCTTTCTTTAACCATGGACGATTAAAGGTGTCACATGATACCCTAAACTTGGAAAAAAAATCCATTTTCGGCTCGATCTAGCTCACTAAATTGGAATCCGAAGCAAGTCGAGTGACAATACAAACCTACATGTATGTGTGTGTTAGTGTGTGTGTGTATATACATATGTTTTTTGTATGTATACATATCTTCTTCATCAATCCCCTGTTCTTAGCAATCAATCTCAGGAATTGTTTAACAAAAAGCAAGAACCCCAGGCACAAATCTTAACATGATGAGTCAATCAATGAGGTATTCAATGAGCAAACTCTGTTTTCAAAGATTAATATAATAAAAATCAATTAGTTTATGTTAACGTATAATAAGGTAAAACGACAAACAATTTGGTAGTTACTAAGATCGAGAATCACAAGAATATTTTACGATGATAAATACAAAAATGTATGCACACAATCACGCCTTGATTCATTCGACTCCTTAATATACGGGCATATGTTGGTTTTATCGGATCCCCACAAATTAATTATCGGATAATAATATCAGATGTCTGAACAGGACAAATGTATTGATTTCCTTATAATTTATATAATATTATAATCACGTTCCGCCAGATGTGTTGTAGACAGTCATATTTCTACCCGCAAGTAAAGAGACTGGTTTATATACTTGTATATGTTACAAAGAATACAAATACCTAAAGGGTTAACATCGAATTACTGTAATGTTATCGATAGTTGTAGTAACGAACATGTTGGCTGGTTAAAAAGGCGAAAAGCCCGATATCTAAGTCTGTCTTACGAGATTAGAAGACGAGAGTACGAGACCCTACAAAAAGTTGTGATGTTGGTATCGCAAATCGCAATCGTGCCAACCAAATATAACAAAACTTCATGTATGGAAAAAGAGAGTTGGGGCCAAGAAAACAGCTAGCAATTTCTTGGATAAATGAGGCCATCATTTAACTATCCCAATCAAGGAAATACTACAAGAGGGGAGCATGCACATGATCATAAAATTAATGAAATACCAATGCCCAATAAAATAAACATCATCTTCAACCCCACCCCCATCCCTCTTGTCTTCTTTTTTTGGGTCTTATAAACCATATCCCTACCCCATTAAACTTATTTTAAACTTTAGAAACCAAGTGGGAACTTAAAAAATGAAAAAATGATAGAAAAAGTTTAGAACTCGAAAATGTCGAATGATAGAACGCATACAAGATGTAATGCTAGCACCGAAAACTGTATCTAAGTCGCTAAATGTTTTTACATACAATAGCAAAACGTTTTGCGATAAACATATAGCTTTCGTTAGCGTAACAGGGATGCGGAAATGGCGAAACAGATAGTCAAATTGCAATATTTTGTTATAAAGATAGAAAGAATTGATAAGAAGAGTCAAAGAAAGGGCCCATAACTTGAGAGTTGAGAAAAACAAGAGACAAGAAAAGGCAGGCAGAAGCATGGCCTTGTCTTGACAAAGAGGGCCATGGCATGTTCTCAATCAAGCATACTCATCCTCTCACTTTTTTTTTTCTTATCACAAATCCATAAACAAAATATGGTTGTTTGCCTTAATAAAGCAAGTAGAAAGGAACAACATAACCTTTTAGTAAAAGCTCCAAAACCCCACATAAAGAATCAATTAACTTGTGCATTTTATCAAGTATAACATACAAGACTTAAGTATGAGAACTAATTGTGGAACTTGTAAGTTGTAACATTATTTTAGTTACATAAAAGCGCCACTACATGATTTCAAATATTCTTAACATTTTTTAGGGTGAAACAATCTCTATTCTCGGTTAGAGGTCTTTCCGTAATGGTAGACTAGTGGTTGGGACATAAAATCCATACCTTGACAATATTGACCATGACACCGGTCAGCAAAGCCTCCAAAGGGCGGGCAACCCTTTTTTACTCTAACGTATAATTATGATTGTCTACGTTTTAACTCTCTATACCTTGTTCAAACGGGTTGAGTATTATTGTTGTTATTACGATTTAGGTGAAACTTTGAATTGTAATTATTCCAAACAAGCGGTTAATAATGGGAACTTATTAACAAATTGTTTACCTTCTAAGAAAATCTAACAAAAATCTATTTGACTAAAAAGTATGTCATCAAAGTTTCTAAAAATCGATAAAAACACCTAAAAAAAACAAAACAAAACAAAACAAAAAACTTTACAATCTCACAAAAAAGAGGATTAGGGTTATTTCTTGAAAATTGAAATAAAAATAAAATGTAGCAAAATGCACCCGACAAATGGAATATTAATTTCGCTATTCATGTTTCAAATTACCCAACAAAACCCAGAATCAAATTCAAGAATTAATCACATATATGCAAATTTCTCTGTTTCTTTTTCTTTTTTTTTTCTAATTTTTAATTTTTTTTTTAGTTCGAATTTCTCTGTTTTTGTTCTTCACGAAATTAGCAAAATTTGAAGAAGATTTCACTTAGATGTTGAGTGAAGTGATGACTAACCTTGAGAGAGGAGTGATCGAGTTTTGAAGTAAAACCCATCTGAGAGTCAACATTCCGGCCACCACCACCACCACCACCACCATCGTCGGGAGACAAAACCGGCGACGTGGTTCTAAGAAACCTCTCAAAAATTGCCATAACAAGAAACATGGAGATCAAGATTGCAGTGGCTACAAACCCAAAAGAGATTGCATTTACAGATTTATCAAAATGTCTCCAATTGTCATCCCTTGGTTCTTGTGTATACAATGAAGGAGCTCCAGTTGGTGGCAAGAAACCCCATTGATGAACATCATCACGACCCATCAAGAAATCACACACAAACACAGTAACACACACCTTTTTTCTTGATTAAAAATAAATAAAATTGGTTCTTGTTAGAAGACAGAAAAAAGGTTGGTCTTAAATGGCATTATCAGAGCATGTTAGGGTTTCAAAGATAGTGTGCAGCCTCCGGATAAAGATTCACAAGGATGAAAATGGAGAGCATGTGAAAGTGTGTAACTTTACAGACGAAGGTTGAAAAAGAGAGATTTGGGGTTTGGGTGAGGGTGTGTTTTATTGGGGTTGCAGGTGAGGTGAGGCGAGGCGAGGCGAGGCGAGGGTTGGTTTTCTTTTTTATTTATTTTTTCTTTTGTTTTTTTTTTTATTTTCTTTTTAGAGGTGGGGTTGGGTTGGGACACGGCACTAGGTAAGGGTCGGGATCAGGATCGAGATCGGGATCGGGGTTGGGGTTGTTTATTAGGACAACCGTAACGAGGTTTTTTTCAGGCATCATGAAAGTTGCTTTATGTGTGATCCGTCGATGCTAGCCTTCTTTTCATGCTAGCTCCGTCCACTCCAAATGAAAACTTTCACGCCGCATGATTTTTACAAAGCACATTATATGTATAGTTTGTGTGTTAATATGTTTTTAAACGTGTTTAAAATTACAGTTAGAGTATTTACAAATTTGGTCCATGTGATTTGGTATAAACTACGTATTCGGTCTTTAGGTTGTAATTTTTAAGGGTTTAGATAATTTAAACCCGAAATTCTCTATATGAGCAAATAACAAATTTCGTCTATATGGTTTGCATCATATTTCAAGCTTAGTCCTTACAGTAACTGTAACACCCTGATTTTCAGTCCAAATTTAAACTTTTCAAAGCTTGTATTAGAACATGGTTTATATAAAACCCTTTAACTAAAAGCGAAATCATTATAATTCATTTACAGTATTTATACAATATACAGTACAAAGCTTAACAACAATTTCCGTCAACGTATATGACTCATAAGCTTTTGGTGTTACCATAGTCAATCTAACGACCATAATCAGACAAATAGGAAATCTACAATTACCAGAAGCTAAAACAAGCCAACGCAATGCCCAAGACATCTACCCACCTCACATAGGCCTTCAACCTTCCTGCGGATACAAAACATTTAATACACCAAGTTAGCTATAAACATGGCTAGTGAGTACATCCAAAAACTTTTATCTTTCAAAACCAAGTCATCATCTTTAAAACCGCAGGTTTAGCAATATACATGTTATAATAGAATTCACATAAAAGCACATAAGGATGCATGTCTGTCCATTGAGCCACAGTATCTCCACGTGGGAGCTAGCCATGGTCAACACGTGCCCACATGAGGGATAACCACATCTCCCCGTCAAGGTGGGGGGAGCACGAAGCAGTTTACCATACAACGATTGTCAGGAGTGAATGACCTGTTCCCCAAGTTCACTCGTGTTTGTTTAGGTTTGGTGGTTTTTCAGCCCATTGAACCACACGGTCATAATGGGTACTATCATCCCCCTCCACTCTTTGTATCAATTCCTCAACCACCCGTGTATCTAGGTTCCCAATTACAGAAGCCACATGAACCAACAAACGTCACCCAGTGGTTAGGAACCAACATGGTACAAAGCACTAGATCTCAAACACTGGTCCGGACCAAAACTCATACCACAAAGGTCACATATATCACATGCCATATAGGCCAAGTAACTCAAGCATTTAAGCTTATCAAAAGCAAGTAGGTGTTATATAACTCATATCTCTTGAGCATGAATGCTCAACAAACAAAATCACATTTGGCATCTCAATGCCGATAACACACTCTAAGTGAAAACACAACTTATCAGTTCAAAATCACATGAGCTAATACAAGTTCATAACTCACTCCTCTATGGAGTATCATGTCTCAAGAAACTATCAAGTACAAACTCAACATTAACATAGACCTTCTCCTAAGAGGAGCATCACCCCCTTAGGTATCAAACCACATGTTATTCTAAGGTAACCCAAAGAAAACTAATTAAACCCAAAGAATCCATTTGATTATGATGATAATACCCATGAGGTTCTGAAAGTTCTTGATCTCGGAGGAATATTTATAGACCTCCCATCACAGCATCACCTGTAATCTTCATAATCTTAATGGAGTTTATATTCATAAACCATCTCGATCATTGAGTAGGCCATAACTAGATGAATTCATTGAGAAACTCTCAAAATTTTACCCAAAAATGGGCTTCTTGCTCAACTCATCAAGTTCTTAACTGAACTTACAAGAAACTTACAATACAACAATTTCACTATTTTGGGTCTTACTGATACATAAGATCACATCAAATCATAGATCAATTTTCATACCAAGAGATTGACCGTATAATTTATCTATTCTCATAAGAGATTCAACACTATAACTATTATCTTTTCTTTTAAACAACCTTCCACAATCACCAAACAAAAGAGACTTGATTACACTGATTCTTAAATGAACACATAACTAATCAACAACATCACATTCTTTATTTCAGAAAGAGTCTCAAACACTAGAGAGTTTTAGTCTTACAGATTATACAAAAATTTAATAACAAGGATTACCTAAAATTTAACCTTACTTAAACATTTCATTACAAGATCTCAATCACAAAATATAAT
The DNA here is from genome assembly GCA_032274825.1 of Drosophyllum lusitanicum. Lineage (NCBI taxonomy): Eukaryota > Viridiplantae > Streptophyta > Magnoliopsida > Caryophyllales > Drosophyllaceae > Drosophyllum > Drosophyllum lusitanicum. Next base: position 2,439 of record JAUEJL010055948.1, on the reverse strand, counting down.
TGAAATCCACCAACTGATTTTATATTTCTTATCTCTTCTAAGCACCGTAATAAGTGCTAAGAGTAGTTTATAACTTTCACCTGTAAACTTAAGAGCTTATATGGATAAAAGATTTCTAACTCAAACTCATACTTTTTCACTACACATCTCAGCATAAAACTCTTTGGACCACATGATCTATGAATGCTTTTGATATGGAATTCAACTTAATTGAACTAAATCACACCATTACTACGGTGATAATATCTATTCTTCTATTGAAGAAAATGCTAATCAGAAAAAGATTCTTATTTCTCTCAAGGAAACATAGAAATACTGTTTCACTTATAACAGCTTATCAAAATAAGTCTTCCATGAATGAAAAAGGAACTAAGGATTCCAATTCCAACTTATCCAATAATTTCAGTAAGGTTCATACTTGAATAACTAATCAATTCTCAAGTTAGAAACACATAGCAGGGCACCAATAGATAATTTCATCAATAATAACGTTAGTGATCCAAAACCCGCAACCACAGTCGCACGAAGGGTTCATTCTATAGACTAAATCATATTTTATGTTACTTCACATAATGTGCCTCCCTCCTTGAACCAAGGATAAACGACACTTTTCTGATCCAACTCCATTCTATGAAGTTCATCACTTCTTCACCTTACTATCTAAGGGGAGCTTGTCAAGGTTTTCTTAATATCTTAATATCTTGTTACCCTACAAACACTTTAATATTGGGTTTCACCAACATGATCACATGTTTCTATTCGCGAAACTTATTTTTAATAAAGCTTATTTTCTCATTTTAGTGCTTAAAGTATTCGTCACATTATCAAGGAAATCTTTCCTTCAAAACTACTACAGCACTACAAAGAAGTCCATCAAGGACTTAACAACAACAATCACCTCAATATAATATCTTAAACAGCTTTCTATCACCATCCCCAGGTTCAACCTTGATAAAGTTTATTGTTCCTTGTACTCAACAGGACAATCCACTTCTAAACCACAACCCAAAGTAAGCTATTACATAAGGCTTAACACAACTCTGAAGTTAAATTTAGTAACATACGGCTAGTAGCACATTTGAGTTACCTAACACTAAGGAAACTCTCAACCTAACCCAAGTTACCCACCTAACACAAATGGATTTCCTTTTATGGTCGGCCTGGTTTGAGACCAAACACTAACTCGAGTGCCTGATTCACTCAAACCCGTGCTCTAATACCAACTTGTAACACCCTGATTTTCAGTCCAAATTTAAACTTGTCAAAACTTGTTTTAAAACATGGTTTATATAAAACCCTTTAACTAAAAGCGAAAGCATTATACTCCATTTATAGTATTTATACAAAATACTGTACAAAGCTTAACAACAATTTCTATCAACGTATATGACTCATAAGCTTTTGGTGTTACCATAGTCAATCTCACGACCATAATCAGACAAATAGGAAATCCAGAATTACCAGAAGCTAAAACAAGCCAAAGCAATGCCCAAGGCATCTACCCGCCTCACATAGGCCTTCAACCTTCCCGCGGATACAAAACATTTAATACACCAAGTTAGCTATAAACATGGCTAGTGAGTACATCCAAAAACTTTTATCTTTCAAAACCAAGTCATCATCTTTGAAACCGCAGGTTTGGCAATATACATGTTATAATAGAATTCACATAAAAGCACATAAGGATGCGGGTCTGTCCATTGAGCCACAGTATCTCTACGTGGTAGCTAGGCACGGTCAACACGTGCCCACATGAGGGATAACCACATCTCCACGTCAAGGTGGGGGAAGCACGAAACAGTCTACCATACAATGGTTTTTAGGAGTGAATGACCTGTTTCTCAAGTTCACTCGTGTTTGCTTAGGTTCGGTGGCTCACCAGCCCATTGAACCACACGGTCATAATGGGTACTATCATCCCCCTCCACATTTTGCACCAATTCCTCAACCAACGGTGTATCTAGGTTCTCAATTTCCGAAGCCACATGTACCAACACTCGTCACCCAATTGTTAGGAACCAACATGGTACAAAGCATTAAATCTCAAACACTGGTCTGGACCAAAACTCATACCACAAGGGTCACATATATCATATGCCATAGAGGCCAAGTAACTCAAGCATTTAAGATTATCAAAAGCAAGTAGGTGTCATATAACTCATATCTCTTGAGCATGATTGCTCAACAAACAAAATCACATTTGACATCTCAATGCCCATAACACACTCTAAGTGAAAACACAACTTATCAGTTCAAAATCACATGAGCTAATACAAGTTTATAACTCAGTCCTGTATGGAGTGTCATGTCTCAAGAAACTATCAAGTACAAACTTAACATTAACATAGAACTTCTCCTAAGAGGAGCATTGGCCTCATTTGTTTCCATAATGATGTTCATTAACATAGAAAGATTACACAAGTTCCACATCCTTTAATT
>JAUEJL010055937.1:0-19609 GCA_032274825.1 Drosophyllum lusitanicum | reverse complement strand
TTCCTCTCACTTAGCTTTGTGCTAATTCCCCACAGTTGATTGTTTTTGCAGGTTTGTGAGTTTGTGGAGTTTGTTAAGGGAAAGCTTGACCCCCGCTCTGATATTGGTTTTATTTTGAAACGAGCCATATTATGTTTTGTAACACAACGGATGTTTGGATGTTTGTATTTGTAAATATTCATGTTTTATGAAAATCTTTGTTTGATGCTTCCGCAGCGTGTTTTAAAAAAAATGGCTTAGGATTTTACGGTGTTACAGAAGAGGGTATGCCTTTATGAAGTTAACCATTTGTTCATAACCTTTGTTTTCTCGAGGATAGGGAATGAAAAGACATACCGCACAGTTGTTTGAAGTTTTGTTCATTTTAGTACCGGGAACAACGTTTTTCTACTGTTTGAGGTGATGTTCATTTTGCGACAAAGATGATGAATGGTTGAAAGAATTTGCAGAAGAATAGTTTTTAGGGTACGGTTAGTTTTGAGAGAAAAGAGGGAATATGGGATTTGAAGAGAAACATGAGTATTTAAAGTCACTGGAATCGAGAGAAGTTAACCTAACGACATATAAAGTAACAGAAAAACTAATGGAAGGAAACTAATATATGAAAAGAAAATTTATTAACACCGACTAACATTTATACGTGTATGAAGTATCAGCTGATGATTTTAAGATAGACAGCAGATGAGAGTATCAGATTGTTGAAAGAGTTTTGACATTAGAAGGATATCAGTGGATGAGATACTTAGCTGAGCTTGTCCTCCTATTCTGAATATAGTCAGCTGAGTATTTTAAACAGTTTGAGACAATCAACTGAATGAAATACCCTAGCTTTTTATAAGCAGTAAGGCATAGAGATGCTTAGTTAAGTAGAACATCTGATATCTTAAGATACGAACATACACATATAAGCAAACGATCTAATTGAAACACACAAGAAAATTATATATTTAACATACCTAGTTTGGATATTAGGAAATTGAACCTTGCTTCATCCAATGGTTTTGTAAACAAATCTTCTAACTGAAGATCAGTGTTGATATAGTTCATAGAAATCTTTTTCTTTTGAACATTATCTCTTAAGAAATGATGTCTAGTCTCAATATGCTTTGTTTTTTAATGCATCACCGGATTGTTTGAGATTGAGATGGAACTTGTGTTGTCACAAAGAATGAAAGTGTCATCATACTTCAGATCATAGTGTAGCAGCAGATTTTGCAACCACAGAATTTGAGCACAACAACTACCTGCAGCTATGTATTCAGATTCAATAGTAGAAGTTGATATGAATTATGCCTCTTGCTAGACCAGCTGACTAGTCTTCCTCCTAGTAACTGACATCCTCTTGAAGTACTCTTTCTGTCTAGTGTACCTCTTGCAAAATTAGAATTCGTGTATCCAACTAACTCAATATCTGAATCTTTGGGGTACCAAAAACCTAGATTAAGAGTTCCTTTAAGATACCTGAAAATCCTTTTAACTGCAGAAAGATGTGATTCTTTGGGATCAGCTTGATATCTTGCATAAAGACATGTTGAAAGCATGATATCTGGTCTACTAGTAGTTAAGTATAAAAGTGATCATTTCATGCCTCTATAAGCAGTTATATTTACTGACTTGCCATCAATATCATTTTCTAACTTTAGAGCAGTGGACATGGAGTTTTCATTGGAGAGCAATTTTCAAATTCAAATTTGTTAAGTAAATCATTGATATACTTAGTTTGATGAATAAAAACTCCTTTCGTTTCTTGTTTTATTTGTAAACCAATAAAGTAATTTAACTCACCCATCATGCTCATTTGATAATTTTCAGACATGAATTTGGAAAACTTTTCATATAGTTCTAAATTTGTAGACCCAAATATAATATCGTCTACATATATTTGCACAAGTATCACATCACCATTGTACTTTCTGATAAATAAAGTGCTATCAATGCATCTTCTTGTGTTTAGCTAAATGACCACACACACACTCCACCTAACCTATAAATATCTACATATTAGGGACAAAAAATGTCACACGTGAGGGAACGTGTTGAGTATTGTCCCACATCTGATAAGCGTGACTTTGTAATATGCTTAATAAGGGTCATGATTAACTCTACTCATTACCAATTGATTTTGAATTGAAACATCACAAATTTATAAAAACAGTTGTGATGGGTTGATGGTGACCTAAATCAATTTTGTTTTTTATTGGTTTTTGGCTGATAGTTAAGTACTTAGGAAGTATGTGGGTTCTCAAAATTTTGTGTAGTAAAAAGTGATTATTACGTGGTTGACTGACTAGAGAAAAACTGATATGACGATATGGTGAGAGTGGTGAAATGTCTATCACTCCTAACACTATAAGGAGATATGTTGCCTAAGTTATTTTTTTATTATTTTATTTTATTTAATTATTTAGGTATATGAAGTTATTTTTTATTATTTTATTTTATTTAATTATTTAGGTATATGGCTTTAAATTTTAATTAATGTTAAATATCTTTGATAATGCAACAACATTTTATTGCTGTTGAATGAGTATGGGTATAGATAATTAATATTTTTAAGAAAACTCAACTACTTTTAAAAAAATTTAAACCGAAAAATCTATTTATTTACATGCTTTGTTTAGAAATTAAAAGTAAAAATGCAAGCCGTCAAAAAGTTTGTAAAAAGGAAAAAACCACCAACAATATTTATGAGAGAGATATTGTTAATTACAGATTATTAGAAAGGAAATTAAAATAATTAAAATAATTAAAAATATGTATGCCGTTAATATATATTCACTGTATTAAAAATATTATCCAATTGTAACTTTTTAAAATTTTATTTTTCAATTTTAACTTTAAATATTTTTGTTAGTGTTAAGTAATAGTTGATGCAAATATATATGAATAGATTGTGCTTTAAATATATTTTTATCAACTATTATATAACACAAAAAAAAATACTTATATTTAAAGTTGAAAAGAAAAAACTTTAAAAAGTCAAAACTGGAAAATATTTTTAGGACGAGCAAATATATAATATTTGACTTTATATTTGAGGTGATTGTTGTAACAACCAAGATTTTGAGGTATTGTTCCTAGGATTCTTGTACCTTTTTCATTAAAGGTTAATTAAAACAATTAAGAACGTGATTGTTAACTTTATCAAATATAAGTTTGTTTGTGGTCGGGTTTAATACTTATAGTGTTGTTATTAGGTGTAAACGATAATAAACTAAGTGTAGGAACTAACAGAGATAAAAAGAAAAGTTAAGGGATTAACATTGTGATTAAAGGCTGACATTATGTTAGGTTAATCATGTTTAATAGCCCATAACTCATCGGTAGTTTGCAAAAACGTGTGTGTGTGTGTGTGTGAGAGAGAGAGAGAGAGAGATTGTGTGTGTGTGTGTGCACTCATACGATCGGCTAACAAGGAGAAGGAGGCAAGATGAACAAGAAATCAAGCAATTGGGGTATAGGATCATTAAGAGTCATGAAGTAAGTTTCTCTAATCATTAATATTGATTTGTGATTTGGATTGTTGTGTTTTTGTGATGAATCCCAATCAAAAACAGGAACCCTAAAAGGGTTCGACACTTGCAAACTTGAGGCTTAAATAAATTAGGTTTTGATAGCAAAACTTGAAATTGATGTTAGGATTTTAATCTATGATGAAATCTAAGAACAATGATACGAAAACATGAATTATGGTTGAGAATTGAGGACCTTAATTGCTTGAAATCGTACCTCTTCTTGGCGTGACCTCATAGGGACAATGCAGCATGGATGGCGATTTGCACTTGGTGAGACCAAGTTGTGTAGCCAAGATGGTGCAGCCACTTGGCATGGCCAAAATGGCAAGGCCAGCTTGGCAGTCTATGCAATCACGTTTGTTCTCATGTTGTTTTCGTATTTGGTTACCATTGCTCGAATTCCTTATTAGTGCTCAATTATTCGTAGGTTTCTCGGTAGTCTTTTATCTGTTTGCTTGGTTGCTACATTCGGGACTTTAGGTGATTTTAGTAGATTTTCTAAAATGGGGTACAAAGACAAAACCATTTTCGAATGGTTTTACTGAGTTTAAATTGATTGATTACATGATGCTATATGATAAATGTTTGAAAACTTGAATGATTCTACTTGATGTGTACCTAATTATATATTAGTATTCACATGCTACAGATGATTAATGAATGTGATGTGCATGATTAGACTTAGTGGGTGGGGGTAAAACACCTTGCATGATTTTATACTATTACGGGCCTAAATGGAATACTACCTTTTAGGATAAAGTGCTAGTCATACGAGTCATCGTACGGGTAAGGTCATACGCAGAACATCACGAGGGTGTAAAGAGGGGATGGACGGTTGACCTACGTTTGTACTTACACTCTAAACGACACCGCAAGGTACTCGTACCTTGCATAGTCGGAGTAGCCAAAGCAGGGTCTAGAGTGTACTTGTGTATAGATTAGGAATAGTTACCCAATTAGTAAATAGAACTGGGTTTCCCTTGTGAGTTTAGACTAGCCATTAGGAATACCTTATTGATACACAATTATGATTATGATGCGATTATATGATATTCATGATTCGATATGTTAAACATTTGACCGGTTATGTGGTATATGATTGTGGGAACTCGGGATTGGGTCAAATATACGATAGGTCGGATGTGGTTACTTATCATATTATATTTAAGACAAATGTTTTCATGGTTTTCGGTATTCTAATTCATATTGACTCAGGAGGTGTAAGCTGACACTTGTTTCTTAAAATATGTTGTACTCGTGCAAGTGGCTTAGGAGTTTGTGCTTGTGAGAGTGGGTTCTTTGGGTAGAAAGACTTCATAGATTGGATACGACTTGAACATTCGTTTATTATTACTTTTTATTGAACATTGTAACGGTTTTGGATTTATGATTCATGGTAGTGACAATGTGATTAAACGGTTTTGGAAACTTGCCGTTTGGCGGTTAGCATTTATTGTGCTTTTACTTAGACTTCCATTGCTATTCATTAGTTAGTAATAAAAAGTTTTTGTTAGTTGTAAAATTTAACAATTAAAGTGTTACAAGTTTATACAAGAGCCTTGTTGTGAGTGAATTGAGTGCTGAGATTAGCACTTGGACTCATGGCTAGATCGGCTCGTATAGGAATGAACATGACTGTAAGCGGGGGGAGGTGTGAGTATGAGCGCTATTAGGATTACTTGTCTTTTCCAGTAGGACTTTCTCTCTCCTCTCTTGGACCTAGAATTCTAGATTTCTATCTCAGCTTGTGCTAACTCTTAGAATTTCTGACTCGTGCTTTGTTGTAGGACTAAAATGGTTAGGACACGAATGAATAACATACTTGAAGGCGCCAGGCGAGGAAATGGCGGGGAGATTAGTGGTGCCCCTCAATAGTAAGACCCAGAACGATTGGAAGATTAATATTCAGAGTTTCGTTAGAACACTGCTCAACAGGATAAAGTTATAAGTTACGATGAGCCAACCAGGACTCGTCAAAGCAAGCGCAGCGTTGGCAGTATAGAGAGTCAAGTTCAAATGGAAGAACAATTACGGGCTCGAGATGCTGAAATCGCCCGTATGAAACGGGAAATGAGGGACGAGGGTCTGAGACGGGATGAGGAAGCATCGAGTGGAACCAAGAAAGGGAGCATGACTGGGAGTGTATCACACCCCACGACTTGTACAGGGAGGAGGGGTACTCTTTCAAGATCTTTATGGATTGTAAGCCTCGTGTCTTCAAGGGAGGTAAAGATCCACAAGGCTGCTTGAGGTGGTTACGCAAAATTGAACAGGTGTTCCGGGCTAGGAACTATAAAGAGCAACAGAAAGTCAACTATGTGATATTGAGGTTCGAGAGTGAGGCCTTGGAGTGGTCGGACTTGGTGGACAGTATGCTCCACGAAGCCACTAGGGATATCATGACATGGGAAGTGTTTGTTGACAAGATTAGAACGCGTTATTGCAATAATGGTGAATTAGAGATGGTGAGATGGGAATTTCTAGATGTCAAGAACGGTAGCTTGACTATTGCTAAGTACAACGTTGCCTTCACTAATAAACTATAATTTACACGCAACTATTGTGCCACTGAGGATGATCAAATAGAGAGGTATGTGGAAGGGTTCTCATATGAGTACCGGGCAATGATCATGAAGAGAAGCACTTTGGGGCCGGCTATGGATGACACTCGTAAGGTCGAGAGTGATCTAGCTCTGTGGGACCGTACCAATACCAAGAGCGGGGACAAGCGTAAATAGGAAGGACCATCCAGGTCCTCAAAGAAAAGGATGTTCTACCAAAAGAAGGGCAACCGGAAAGACAAAGCTTAACTACTGTAACACTGTGGTTTTGAAAATTCACTACTTTCTTTTTGAAAACATCTCGGCGGAAATAATATTTATCATCATTAAATATGAACAAATATAACCGTCAACAAAACAACATCATTAAAACCATTACGTTACCACACAGTCAAACCGTCTTTAAAACAATTTTAACAACCGTTTAAAGAAACAACCACAAGTTGGCATTAAAATAAAATAACATCAGCAAGCTTCGCTACCCACTATGCCCACTTTCACAAGGCCGCACGCTCCAATGCTAACTGTACGAATACCAGACACATTTCAAGAAACAAGTGTCTGCTTGCGCCTCGAAAGTCAGCAATAGGTAAACAAAATCATTTTATAAAATCAATCATTAAACAGGTTTCGGATTAGCACATATAAAGCCTAACCCGTAACTTAACCCATCCGCATATCATCATTACTCTGCATAGTCAAGTCTCATCTTTTAACATCTTTAATTTCATCACACATCATTAGTATCGCTAAGCATCATCTTCATCATTTATATCAATAAATCCATCATTAAACATCTTTAACATCGTTTAGCATCATTTGTTACCATCGCTTCCATCACACATAGTTGGGGTCTATCATCACGTCTCATTTACCATCGCTACCCCAAACCATATGCGGTCCTGGCAACCGTTAGGATTCCTAGGTTCATCAGCACCGGCACTACATGCGTTGTCGGCGACTGCTAAGTCCCGTAGTCCATCCGCACTAGCATAAGTTCACTACACGTCTACACATGCCTAGCAAGTCTAGTACCGATCAGGGCGTGACTCCCTCTCGTACTCAAACCCCCGTGGTCCGTCTGCTATAGCTACTCCGACAAAAGTCGTTTAGGTGAATGTACAACCTGTGCCCCTATCGCTAGGCCCTCCTTCCACCAACGTGGTGTTATACGCGTTGACCTCATCATCATCGGTCAAACACCACTTTAGTGTACAAGTACACCATGTGTTGCCAACGTTGTCTAGAAAACCTGACAACTAATCATCGTTATGCTAGTAAATCTTAGAAGGCACACTTTCCCCACTAGACATCATCTCTACATCTTAGGAGTATGTCTATCCCTGCCCGCAAGTCATCATAACATCATGATGTATTCATCATTAATTAATTACATCATAAACATCATTAAAACTCATCATATAATATCATTTAATAATTAATTAAACACATCACAATCAATCTTTAAATATTATTCACACGCAAACATCTTTAAAAGGTCATCTTAAATCATTAAGTCTTTTGAAAACAATTTTGTCTTCGTACTCAGTTTTAAAAAATATTGAACTCACCTCAGGTCCAGATACGCAGTCATCGAAAAGTCTTCGCGTAGTCAACCGAGTTCACACGTCACCCTACAACCAAATTTTAACCGTAAATCATTGGATTACAATTCAAAGAATCGCAAACACTCAAATCGCAAAACAAGAATCACAATTCACACTGATTTGCGGTTCAACCCAATTGCAAATCTCAATAATCTCATTCAGAAATCTCAATCGCAAATCTCAACCACAAATCAGAAATCGCGAAATCCCCCAGTTCACGATTCATCCAATCGCAAATCTCCCAATCACGAATCACAAAACACCAAAGTCTCAATTTGCAATCCATCAATCACTAATCACTCTAATTTGCGATTACCAACCGAAAATCACCTAGAATTACAAATCATGATTCATGATTCATATGAATGAATACCAAATCACCCCCTTACAGCTCTATCAATCTTTAATTATCAAACTTCTTCATTTGTTTGTTAAAACACATGATTCTTTCAACAAATTCATCAAAAAACATTTCTAACACATCCCGATCATCAATTTATCATTTTATCATTTTTTCATATTTTGATTATCCAATTTAATCAATTTGTACTCGGTTTCAAAACACACACATAAGTCGACAATTTCGGCTCATGAATCTTCAAAATATGTAATTCTAGTTCGGATTTCTTGCATCATGATAATCTACACACGTTTCTAACACAATCTTACAATCAATTTTGCTTTTTAACATTATATGATCAATCAATTCGATGTTTTTCTTCTCGGTTTCGAACCCATCAAGAACAGCCCACAAATCGGTACTTAAACCACGAAATTCGACATTCAAAGAAGAAATTATCATTCAGAAATGATGTGGAGACTTACTTGTAATCGGTTATAGTAGCGATTCCACAGAGATTCTTCACAATCGATCTCTCTCTCTCTCTTGCTTCCTCTCTCTCGGCCGTCGCAAACAAACACACACTCACAATCACACAATGGTTTGAACATTTGTTTATTATTATTATTGATTGAACATTGTAACGGTTTTGGATTTACGATTCATGATGGTGACATTGTGATTAAACAGTTTTGAAAACTTGTCGTTTGGCGGTTAGCATTTATTGTGCTTTGACATTTAGACTTCCATTACTATTCATTAGTTAGTTATAAAAAGATTTTGTTAGTCGTAAAAGTTGAAAATCACGGTATTACAATTGTAACAAATTAAATAACTTGTTGAATGTGTTGCTTTGATGGTATTGTTTATATAAACTGACATGGAGTTTATAATAGATGGCTTTAAAAAAAATTAAAATATTATATATGTGCAAAAGAGCATGTGAAAATTGTGAGATATGAATTTACCAAAAAGCTAATTACCTAAATAAGCAAAATTGTAAGGACTCAAGCCAAAATAGTCATGAAAAATACTCATTTACCAATTTGAGCATCTATTTCGTTGAATCATATCGTCTTTATAGCCTATCTCGCCAACCAATAAAGACGTGACACGTGTATATTTTTAAAAAAATTTAAAAATCGATCTTGCCGATAAAAGTCAATAAGTACCTCGGGAAGCCAATGCCGTCGGTGAGATGGAATGTACCACATAGTCATGATTTGTCTTGGGAAGTGTGTGTGCATGAAAAAATTAAAAAAGTTGACACGTGTCAACCTTTCATTGCTCGGCAAGATGAAAAGCCTATCGACGAGATGAATCGGTAGAATGAATGCTCAATTGATAAATGAGTATTTTTCATAATTATCTTGACTTGAATTCTTACAAATTTGCCTATTTTAACAAATAGCTCTTTACCAAATGTAGATTATTTAAGAAGAAAACGTTTAAAATAATGTCAATCCACACATATATTTTCTTGACTATATTTTTATATGACAAAAACTCATAAATTATCCCAAAAAGACAAAACCCCACAACCAATTTACTTGTAAGACAATAAATATACTTTACATAAAGAGAAGACGACTGAAGAAATTAAGGGTAGCTGAGTGGTGGGAGTATGATCTACTTTATTACGGAGTTGTCATCACTTCAAATGTAAATTTCTATACCAAAAAAGTGACAAGTATCGTCTGAGTGTGATTTTATAAAATGTTTAATAAGGTTATTGGGTTACACTATTTATTATCTTGATTTTGAGTTAGAATCCCATAAGCTTTATGGTATCAAAGCCAGGTCCAATGACCAAACAAGTATACACACACATACTCTACAAAACTCATAAGTATCCACATGTTAAGGAAAAAAAATACCACAGGTGAGGAGACGTGTTGAATATTGTCTCATATCTGACAGTGTATAACGTTGTAATACGCTTAATAAGGGTCATGGATTATTTCATTCATTACAAATTGATTTTGAGTTAAAACCTTACAAACTTTTATAAATAGTTGTGATGGGTTGAGGGTGGCCCGAATTGAATCAATTTTATCTTTTTATTGGTTTTTGGTTGATAGTTAATTACTTAGGAAGTATGTGGGTTCTCAAAATTTTGTGTGATAAAAAATCTGATATAATGATACTGTAAGGCTGACAATTTCTGGGTTGACACGAAACCCGACACGAAAAAAGTGACACGAACCCGAAATGAGTCAAAAGCATGTTGACACGTAAATAAATGGGTCGGGTTAGGTCAACCCGACATCCCGAAAATGACCCTTATGAACCGTTTAAGGGTAAAACTATAACATTTTAAAATTTTCTTTAATACTTGAAATTTAAATTTTGAAAAAAAGATTGTGAATTCAAATAAGAGAGTGACATCTTAAGGCAATAAAACCCGCCAAATAAAAGTACAAAATCCTTAAACGTTAAAAAATCAAAATAAACAATAAAATATTTACAATTAAAACGATATTACGTTATTTTGGTATTTGTTATTTTCACTATATGATTTTGATACTTTTATATTTGATTATTTGATAAGTGATACTTTAATTAATATTTTAAATCGATTCATAATTATATTTAATGATTAATAAATTTAAATTATTCGGTTGTTCAATGACATTATTTATTGATACTTGATAAAATAGTAATACATCATAGTTTTATTATATTCATTTATATAAGTGAATAAAAGAGTAACATCAAATTTTGAATTAAACTGAAATAAATACCGAATTTGAAGTTCGAATACAATCAAAACGAACATTAATTATTGAGGTTAGAATATAAACGAAAATCGTTTTCGAAATTCTTACCGAAAGTTAGAAACAAACATGGAATTTGAAATGTTGATAAGAAAAATTGTAGTTGAAATGGAAAACCGTATTAAAAAATCGTATTCGAAAACCGAAAAAATTCTCATCGATGACATTTGCCCTAAATGGGTTTGACCCGAAGGTCGACATGAACCCGACACTAAAAAACTGACACGACCCGAACCTGACACGAAAATAAAGACACGAAACTGACCCGAATGACACGAACCCGACCCGAATTGACAGCCTCAGATACGTTACTAGTGGTGAAATGTCATGACTTGTGACACTATGAGGAGATCTGTTGCCTAAGTTTTTTTCTATTTTTTATTTCTTAAAATTTATTTAGGTATATATCATTAAATTTTTAATTAATGTTAAATATCTTTGATAATAAGACATTGTTTATTGTTTATTGTTGTTCGTTGAGTATGGATGTAGATAATTAATACTTTTAAGAAAACTCAACTACTTTTTCAGATTTTTCAAATTTTAAAACCGAAAAATCTGTTTGTGTACAAATTAAAAAAAAACTCAACTGAAAGTGAAAACTAAAACTTCTATCAATTTTCATAAAAAATTAAAAAAATAAAAAATAAAAAACTTTTCTCTGACTAAACTTCACCTTAATATTTTATCAATCTTTTACAAAAATATTCTATCAACTCATCTCATGTTTAAATTTTTTCTCAAACTTATTTATTTATAATTCTTAACTAGTGTTATAATTTGTATAAAAAAACTCGTTTTCAGAAAAGTAATACAAGTATATTATTATTATTATTATTATTATTATTAATTAATATTATTATTATTGATTTTACTATGTCTATTATTCTGATATATGTCAACACACATAGGACCAAAACACATGTCAAAAGCCATGATATCATTATCACTTTCCACAAAACTAAAGGAAGCAGCTGTTTCCTTGAAGCATCACAATGCCCCCTCTCTTTTCCCTTCAATGTTCAATTCAACTTTGATGTATTACTTTTACTTTGACCCATAAAAAGCCACTCATTTCAAACTAGAATTCTAATTTCCACACCTATGTGTGTGTGTATCATGAAGACGACACTTTCAATACTTGTATTTGCTCACAACCTATAGAGATAGACATCAACTTAATTAAATATTAAATTGAGGATACATAGATTTAATTCGTACTACTCGTCTTCTTAATTATTAAATCAACACAAGTGTTAAAAAAATTAAGGAAGTAGACGATCGAACAAAGAAAAGAAAGGTTCTATATTCTCATAATTTGTATTCCTATTTATCCTCCTACTCATAAGATCAAGACAAGTGTCAAAATCAAAGGAGGACATGAAAAAAGAGAATTATCTAGTAGGCAGGACTTAGGAGGAAGAAATAGTAAGATTTAATAGGTAGAAGCTAGCATATTAAGTTGGTGAAGTTCTATATATATCCTTGTAAAAAGTATTTTTACTTATTCTGCTACTCATATGATGAAGACAGATATTACGATCAAGGGATAAGATGATGAAATAAAACTAATATATTATACATATCAATTATTGAATTAATAAGAAGCAGTAGGGAGAAAAAACATGAGAAAATAGAATTTTTCATTAAATAGTATGTTTGAAAAGTTTGTTGTCTACAATAATGAGAACATACATAACCTAGCTAATTACTGTTGTAGATGCTGTTTTGCACGCAAGTATTGGTTTTCAAGTTTCAAGGTCAAATCAGCAGGTCAAATACGTTCTAGTTAACCTGAATTATCCTCTGAAAATGTACGTTAGGTATAGAACTTTAACTAACACTTAATTAGCCATATATGAATACGTAGGGTCTAGTATACTATAGTAGTATGTACCTACCGAATAACCATTAATGGATCTAGTTAGATGCATGTCCTTAGTTGTGACCATTAAGTAATGTTCCATATCAGAAAACAATAAATTTGTAACGTGTTTAATAATGTTTTTAAGTTACTACATACACTTATAGTCAATTAGTTTTTAGTTATAACTCTACGAACTTACATATATCATGCCATCACATTCTAATAAGAATGTTGAGTTAGACAAGAAGAATGTAACATTGTTGTCATAATTAAATTTATCATATTTCAGCTTCTTCTCAACTTTAATTTTTCTAGAAATTGTAACGCCACTTCATGTTTCTTTAATTAGGTTATCAAAGTTCAAAAATCTCATAAATATCCTAGCAATAACTTTGAGTTCAAGCAAAAATTGCCAAGTAACTCGAATATTAAGTAATAGATATATGAGATTCAGGGTCACCTTCGAGATTTCGCAAGTTTTGTGCAATTTAGTAAAAATAGACCTTAAAAAACATTTTCCAGCACGAAAACAACGTTTTTTAGCACTAAACAATATTTCTCAGCACAAAAACAACACTTTTATTCTTTTAGACATCAAATAATAATTAACAGTAATTCTCAACCATAAATAAGTATATTTAGTATTACATATAAATAAAATTTTATGCCCCTAGTAGATAATGACCCCTATTCGTGAACACTTCTTGAACTTCCCTAAAGCCGACCATGATAAGATTATCGACTCAACAATTGTATCATATCCTAGCTAGTTTTCTTTCTTTTCTCTTTGGTTTTCTCTAGTAGTTTTGGAAAAAAAAATATTATCCCTAATTAACACCTTGTTTACTACATAACTTGAATCCAAAACTTTAAAATCATCTTAAAACACCGGATACCGCTGGCCCAATATCATTATATATTTAGTTTAAGACTTGATAATAATAAAAAAAATAAGAAGTCTAGAAGCCTTAGGCATGTTTACGAGAGATACAAAAAATAATTATTATAAAATTCCAAGAATATTTTTAATTAGCTAGATTCTCTCAACGAATACCATTTCTAATTTTCTATTTTATATATATATATATATATATATATATATATATATATATATTTCTGGCCACAATCTCTACGCATATATATAAGTACAACCCACCATATTACTCGTGTTGCTTGCTTACTAAACAAGGTTTTGAAGCAGTCTTTCAAGACTAGCTTTTCTACCAATAAAACCTAACTCGTCAACCCCATATCCACAAACCATAATATTCGATCACCATAAACCATGGATAACATGAGCCCCTTTTCCACTGATCAATGGATACAACAATATCCCAACACACCCATGGCTCGATCCGGTGGCGAACCATCTGACCCTACAACCATAGTACCCGTCTACCGAGATTCTAGCCAAGGAACTAGTGGTCAGGCCGGTCCAAAACCGATACGACGACGATCAAGGGCTTCACGGAGAACACCAACCACCGTCCTGAATGCTAGCCCGACCGATTTTCGTGCCTTGGTTCAGCGGTTCACGGGGTGCAGTAGCAATAACGAGACGGGTTCGGGTTCGGGTTCGGGTTTAGTTGGGATATCAGCAAGAGGTCCTGTGAATATAGATTTTGCAAGAAATGATGTGAATGAAAGTTCATCAAGATTCACATATTATGATAATAATAATCAGCAAATGCAATCTGTAAGTGGGTTGAGTGAGTTCCAGGCTGGATATGGAATGAATAACGCTTCTGTTGCTTATGAATCCATAGATGAATCACCGGTCATCGGAAACCGGATAGACGGTGGCAGCCGTGGGTATAATAATGTTTGAATGTGTACGTTGACTGTTCCTTCATTTTAATATATTATTTTATTGTTATTGTGTTGACTGTCATTTGTTGTGTTTTAAGTTAGGGAAATGAGTCGTACTTAACAAATTTTTATCACACATAATAAACGGGAAATTATTTGTATACAATAAATATTTGTCACACACAATAATTAGTATTTGTTATAATCAACATATCCTTTAATATGTGGATGAGAATAAAAGATAGTAGACTTATAGGGGTATAAAAATCACAATTGTTATATGTGCATGATAAAAACGTGTTGTATACAAATTATCGGTTGGAACAAAAATAGTAAGATTATAAAGACATAAAAAGCAACAATTATTATGTGTAACAAAAATATGTTACGTACAAATTTTCTCTTTCTAAGTTAGTGTACCACTATAGAGTATAGATGTTTGTGATGTTAAGCAGTTGGTTCAAAACCACTAAAAAAACTCAAGGTTTTGTGTTAGGTTGTAAATATTGAGATTTTATATTTTATAATTTTAATTTTCCTAATATTGGAATTGGATAATTCTATTTACTAGTTTACTGTCTTTTTCGCATTTATTACAATTAATAGATATTAATTAGTAATTACATCGAAACTTTATATAATTTAATGATAAATATAAAGGGAATTTGTCAAAATTAAATGAGCATATATGTAGGCTGTAGCTTTAGCCAACGTACATGAGGTCATGAGGATCTAATTCCGTAGATGAGAATCTGCGCTAGATGAGAATATGTCATGGTTCAAAATTCCGTAGAAATAAACGTTAACAAGGTATATCAAGTCCGTGTGTTGTATTTGGTGATATTAAAATAATTATATTTTTAGTAATGTAATTTACATATAATTTAATATATAAGATGGTTGTTCAAAGTTAACATACGTAGATAATATTTAGGTTAACATGCATTTACTACATTTGCTGATTACATTATGGGTATGTTTGGTGAAACTAGCCGGGGTTGGGGCTATGGCTAGGACTGATTAATTGATAATCTCAAGACCAATATATAAGCTACTTGAAATGGTTTTATTTTGGGGATTATAAGGGATCATTTTTTAAGGGCAAATTGCATGAAAATGCAATGAACTTTTGTTATAGTTATCATTGTATACAACCAACTTTAAAATTTTAAAAATAATACAATTAACTTTCATAATTATCTCATTATATGCAAACAAGTTTTTTATGTGTCTGTTGTTTAGTTACCATTGTATACAATTAACTTTGTCATAACTTCCATAGTATACAACAAGTTGCATATAATGTGAAGATTATGAAAGTTAGTTGTATTATTTTTAAGAAAATAAAGTTGATTGTATATAATGACAACTAAGACAAAGTTCGTTGTTTTTTAATGCAATTTGCACTTTTTTTAATAATCCTCTACAGATTTTAACACCTGAACGAGTCTTAGAGGCTAGAGATTATAAAAACTAGAATCTCAAGCTCTTATAATCCCCAATAAGCCAGTTGCCGAACACACCATATGTATATGAAACTACATTACCTAGTAATGTTATGAGATCAAAGGTAAATTATACAAATTGAAGGATAGAAAGTGAAAATTTATTAAGAATTAAATTGAAAAATCGAAATTATGTATAACAAGAATTGAACGCTTAAACTTAAAGTAAGAGGTATACCTTCATGCACTTTAATACCGCTAGACCAAACACTATTTAATTTGTAAATAAAAGTAAGTAATTTTATTAAATCAAATTTAACTTATATAAGGTATATAGTAAAAATTTTAAGGGTTAAAATTGAAATAAACTGAATAGTGTTTTTGATTGTGGAATTTATTATAAGGGGATAATTGGGTAATAAATTTTTTGTATTAGCCAATAAGATAATGCCACGTGGCATATGGTAGTACCGATATTTGCGTCTTATCCAATTAGGAAATTTCCATGCGTGTATTATCTTGACAAAAATATATAATTTAAAAATAAGAAAACTACAATTCATTAAAGGAAATAATATTTAATTGTGTTTAAAAGGAGATAAAATTAAATAGATGAATTTAGTAGTTATGGTTTATAGTCTGTATATGAATGATTGTTTTGTAATCAGTATATGAATTAGTTTTTCAAATGCAATGTTTAACCAAATATGATAGTTCAAATAGCATTAAGCACATATAAAGCACGTTTCCAATTTAATTATGCGGTTTATCGTGTTAGCATGTCATTTACTGATTGAAGGGTTATGAGAGGATTGTAAACGAGTCAACGAGTATAAATGAGTCAACAAGTTGGAAGGTCATCGGTGTTAAAAATTACATGAGCTGCCAAAAATCATAATTTCTAACATCAGGAGCTTTCTTGTTTAATTTCTCACATATCTCACCATAGCACGAACTTTCTTTACAGAAAGATTTACATCACATAAACCATCTTTTACAATTCAAGATATGTGCTATACATCTCATATGCAAAAAAGAACCTTTTAACACACTACATTCCCGTTGGTTAAAAATCTTTAGCAAATGTTGAAACTGCCAAATCATTAGCACTAGCATTATCCATTGTCACAGTCAAAACAATCTTTATACCCCACTCAACGAAACACTTCTCTATTGTTTGATGTGCGTTTTACTACTAGTTTTAAATTTATAAAATCCGATTTATTTTGTACTAAAAACGACACGGATAGGCAAGAGGACCTAATCGGTTTTTCGAGTATAGTTAAATAAGTCGGGTGTCGAACACTTAGGAAACGGATATTATTCTGATTTTATTTTATTAATCTAGAATTAAACTAATTAAACTACTAAAAACAAATAAAAGACAAATAAAGCAATTAAATGGGGAATTAGGGATTTTATACTAAAAATCAACTCTTTAACCACTAAACCTACCACAAAGCACTAAGAAACTCCAAAACAATGCAAAGAAAACAAAAAGCAAGGATCTTGATTAGATTTAACTATGGAATGAATATTTCCTTCCCTAGATTTGATTTTACCTTTTCGAATTGATTAATTCCAATTAAATTCGTGTAATGGACATTTAATTCACTATATACCAATTTCTGTTGTGGTAAGACTCTTGGTCAGATTATCTAGCCCTATAATCATGCAATTAATTAATCTTTATGGTCACCAGATCAATTTAAAGCACAATTAGACGTTTTAAGTTTGAGTCAAACAAGATTTTACCTTTAATGATTATTTAAGTTTATAAATCACTAAATTAACATACAAAGGTCATATGTCAATCACACACATTAAAGTTCCTATCTTTGATTGTTTAAGCCTAGGATTTGATCAATCGCTAGTCAAAACTACCTATTGATCCTAGATAGGTAAGATTAAAGCTACATAAACAGATTGGTCGACTTCTAATTTATGTAAACTCAGATTATAAACATTCAAAAACAGTAATTAAAACACATATGGATCTTCGGTAAAACTTGTATGACCAATATATGATGAATTATGTCCTAAAACATTGAAATTTAACAACTTTAAATAGGTATCCTCTCCTCTAGGGAGGAAAACAGAATGTCTAGCCTAGAAACATCATACTTAAATACTGGAAATCATTCAATAACATTAACATAAGAGAATGGAATGAAAAACCCGGAAAAAGTATGATGACAAGGCTTGATCTTCACTTCAAAAGCTTCAATCTTAAATCTCCAACCTTGGATCTTCCTTGGACTGCCTCTGGAATGTTCTTGTACGTATCTTGGTGGTAAAATCGGGTGATTAACCCCTAAACCGAATTGGAGTTGTGTTTAAATAGATAAGCCAGAACAGGGAGGTCGTGCCGCGAATCATTAATGGTAATACCACGATCATAGAAGTCCCCGCGTTATCCTGATTCTTCCAAATTTGAACCGGCATTATCATGTAGATCGTGCCGCGAACCCATATGGTCGCACCACGATCTTTAGATGTCCACACCAGATAGACTTTATTAACACCGCGATTTCAAGGTCAACTTTTACCTTCTTACAACTTAAAGTCAAACATAATTTTAGTTTGATAAACAAAACAACGGAAGTCTTAACAAAGTATTTTCTTTATTTAAAATAACCCAACAGGTTTTTCATTTTACAAACGGGTGTTACCAAAGTTAATATCGACCGACCATCAAACCTGTAACGAGCAACAAGTGCCCCAGTACAACAAAGCAATCCCAGGCGCAGGCTAAGCATAACATCTTGCACAACATACATACTGGAAGGGGGTTAGCTTTAAAAGCTAGTGAATACAAACTTAACCATAAGCATCATGTAGCACATAGGGCATCATATTCTTCAAATCATATCGCATGGCAGCACAAACAGTGTTATCCTTTCACATTGTTGGAGTGCTGACAAGATTGGTAAGAGTCATATCTTGCACGATAGCCAGTCCAGCTCAACGACCCAAACTGGGGGATCAGACACAACCATCTGCGCTGGTGGGGGAGCATAAAGCGGTCCACCAAGCATCGTAATGAAGCCATAGGCTCCTGTGGATTCAGCGAGTAACCGAAAACCCAACTTCGTTAAGGAACAGTGGTCTTGCAGAACCTAGACTCGGTATGGGCCCCCCGAGTCCCCGTTGATCCCGAACTATGACCCGAGGCCCCCTGGGATCCAGCCACATCGGCTGACCTTAACCCACTTAGCAATTTGAGGTCTGCGGCCAATTTTTC
This sequence comes from Drosophyllum lusitanicum, assembly GCA_032274825.1. NCBI lineage: Eukaryota > Viridiplantae > Streptophyta > Magnoliopsida > Caryophyllales > Drosophyllaceae > Drosophyllum > Drosophyllum lusitanicum. The sequence continues at coordinate 444 of JAUEJL010055937.1, read as the reverse complement.
CACATAAGTGATCCAATCAGGATCCAACAACATGCATTCATATCAACAAGTTCCACTTGGCGGTTCCAAACAGGATCCATTAGCATGCACATCATGAAGTTCAACATGGTTGATCCAAACAGGATCCAATAGCATGCATAACAACAAGTTTAACATGGTTGATCCAATCAGGATCCAATAGCATGCATAACAACAAGTACTACTCACATTCAATGAGTAGGATACATAAGTACAACATGAGTGATCCAATCAGGATCCATAGTATGCATGCATTCGCAACATAAACACAAATTGAACATAGCTGATCCAATCAAGATCCAATAACATGCATGCATATCATACAACACGTATTCGTTCACTATCATTATGAACTTAAACAATACAGGCATCATATCGATCATATCATCATGATCCTAAACATATTAGGCATTTAGGTATACACCA
>JAUEJL010055926.1:0-19613 GCA_032274825.1 Drosophyllum lusitanicum | reverse complement strand
GTTTTAATCAATAAAGATGATGAACTAACAATTATCAGTTGATGTATATACCGAAAAATGATCAAATAATCATCTCTTTTACACTTTTTACTTTAATTTCCTTTTTATTTGATCTCATCCCTATATATATATATATAAAATATGTTGACAAGTTAATTACAGGTGTTAAATAGATTATATATACTGGTTGAAAAAGAAAGAGAGACTAAATGATTCAGATTTCTGTATTCAAGCTATGAAATTCCTCTAAGAAACTTTTAACTTTTTTAATATTAAATTTTAGGATCACAATAAATGAGTATTTTGACCTGTTATACCCACCAACTTCGTCGTCTTACATTAAATGTAATAAAATAAAGGATTTTGTTTCAAGTTGTTTTATCCTAAAGTTACAAAATAATGTTTTAATATTAACTGTTATCTAATAATTGATATAATACATCTATCGGATTAATAATTACTGTTTTATTATAATTTAAACTAGTTTAGATTTCTGTATAAAAAGCCACCTTATCCATAACATTGTTTGTAATTTAAACTAGTTTAGATTTCTGTATAAAAAGCCACCTTATCTATAACATTGTTTGTATGAAAAGTATGTTATATTCTTTTAGCTAAATATATATATGATTGTTTTATATGAATGAAAAAGAGTTCATCTTGTTTAAAAATTAAAAGAATTTTATATTAATTTCGATCGATTTATAAAAATAATAGTTAATGTTTTATAATTCAGGTTATTTTAGATATCTGTGTAAATCCACGGTAACTATAATTGTTTGTGTGAAACTATTATGTTATATATATTCTCTTATTTAAATATATGATTGTTTTGAATGAACGAAATAAGAGTTCAATCTAAGATTTTCTTAAAAATTAAAAGAATTTTATATTAATTGCATTTGATATATAAAAGTAAATTACAAAAATTTCACGAAGGATGTAAGATTAAATTACGATAAGGTTTTTAGTATATATAATAAACATAGATAAAGACAAAGAACTTAAATGCATATAATATTTTATTATTGGACTAGACTAATATTTAATACATTTATTCTTAAATTAATGTAGTGGATAAGAAATTTTAATTAGAAAAAAAGTTTAACGTAAATTAAATTAATTTTAAGTCAGAATTGAGATTCGGTTTTGACCATTTAAATTCAAAGAGTTTCAGTTTTGACCATATAAAGTCAAAATTGAGTTTCAATTTTTAACTACATGAATTACTAGAATTTAACTTTGGCTAAATAAAATGTTACAATTCTCTAATAAGATGGATGAAAGTTAATCCTTTATTTATATTATTATTAAAAGATTTATTTAAAGTATTTCATTGAGAATTGCCTTTGTGTTAGCAGTATAATATTCAACCCATTAACGCATATTTCACATAGAAACTCATCTCAAAGATTCTGCAGTATTTTAGTTATTATATCAAAGATCAAATAGAAAGTATTGGGTTAAAATTGTAATTTATTAGAAAATAAATAAATGATGAGTTTTAGCATTTTGGGCTTTTATACAGATTACCAAGCTCAAAGATGGGCTTGTTCTGGGCTGCGCGTTCAACCATGCGATCTTAGATGGTACATCCACGTGGCACTTCATGAGCTCATGGGCCGAAGTTTGCACCGGATCCAAATCCATTTCCGTTCAGCCTTTCCTTGACCGGACCCAAGCCCGAAACACGCGCGTGAAGCTCGACCTCACACCTCCGGCACAACAAAACGGCGACGGGGCAACCGCCACCAAGTCGCCGGTGGCTGCACTGTTAAGAGAGAAGATCTTCAGGTTCTCAGAATCAGCCATCGACAAAATCAAAGAAAAGGTCAACGCCAATCCACCAGAGGGATCCACAAAGCCATTCTCCACCTTCCAATCACTGTCCACACACATATGGCACGCCGTCACACGTGCTCGCCATCTAAAACCAGAGGACTACACCGTTTTCACCGTCTTCGCCGACTGCCGGAAACGAGTGGATCCTCCGATGCCTGATAGCTACTTTGGAAACCTGATCCAGGCAATCTTCACAGTCACCGCGGCTGGATTGTTGCAAGCAAATCCGCCTGAATTCGCGGCGACGATGATCCAGAAAGCGATTGAGATGCACGACGCGAAAGCTATTGAGGCGCGAAACAAGGAGTGGGAGAGTAAACCGATCATATTTCAGTTTAAGGACGCCGGCGTGAACTGCGTGGCGGTGGGTAGCTCACCTAGGTTTAAGGTGTACGATGTGGATTTCGGGTTTGGGAAACCGGAAAGTGTTCGGAGCGGGGCGAATAACCGGTTTGATGGTATGGTGTATCTGTATCAAGGAAAGAAGGGCGGGAGAAGCATTGATGTAGAGATTAGTTTGGAAGCAAGTGCAATGGAAAACCTAGAAAAGGATAAGGAATTCCTAATCCAAGAATAATATAATATAATATTAATTAATAAACGGGTCTTGAATTGTTGATGGAGTCATGAAGATTTCAGTAATAATAAACTCAGATGCATCATGCCAGGGTTTGGTTGGGAATGATGTTTTAAAAAGTTATTGAGTTTTGATTTCAGTTTTAAAGGCGTTTGGATGTCTCTCACGTGACATCCATCAACAGGTGGTTAATTTTAATTGTAATTTTAATTTTAATTTTAATGGGGAGTGCTGCTGCTTATTATGTATTATGTTCATTTTGGGATAATAATTGTTCTTATGGATTTATGTTTAGTACGGATGTGTGGTACTGCCGTTAAGTTTGTAATTGTATCTTTTATTAATTGATTATCTCTTATTAATTTTGGTGGGAGTATTTTTGGCGTTGGATTTTTTACGGCTGTTTTTAGTTTACTTATGTTATAATTTAATTTTCACGGTGGTAATTTACATATATATATAAAATATTGAGGTAGAGATAAAGATATATGTTACTAGCAATAATCTTTATAAGGTTATTGATTTTTTGATATTTACCGTAGCTCATTTCCCGGTAGAAGTACTCCGTAACCCATACGCTAAATGACCTTTTTCGTTGCGCGATTCTGACTTGATTATCCTCTTAAGTATCAACCGACGCTTTCGCTAATACTGATTCTTTGTGATTCCATGGTTTTGTGCATGCAAGACAAATATGAGAAGCAGAGGTGGATTGTTGGAGTTTTATTTGGGTTGAGATGGTTCGATGCAGGTTCTAATACACGGGTTTAGTCTAGGGAATGGTGAATCTTAATCCAAAGTAGATTCGGATCGAGTGAACCTTGTACTAGCAGTTTGATAGGAATTTGGGAGTGTTGGGATTGTTGGATGTGAGAGTACTTGTAGTTTATTTGATAAGTGGTGGATTTGATGCTGTTAATGGTAATTTGAATGGTGTGAACATGGGATTAGTGTGCAAGGGATTGAAGAGGATTAGTCTGAAAGGGTTAGATGATGGTGTGCTTGAACTTGTTAAATGAGTTTTATTCAAGATGAATTTGCCATATTGAAGTGTTGAGGATTGTCAGGATCCAATCTTAGAGCTTTATGGTATACAATATAGAAAGAAGATGTAATTATGTTAATAATTTTGACCTAAAGGGTGATATTTATAGTATTTCGGAGGAAGAAAAAAATCTCAACTAGTTGTTGGCAATGGCTACGTCTCTCAACATTTGTGGTATCAAATACAGTAAAACAATGTCGCAACTGCATCCTGTTGTGAAGTAAAAGGAGGGGGTGGTGTTGCTTGCCACGTGGGCACGCCACATCCTTGACGCACACACTTCGCATGGCTTAAGAGCATAAGAGTACCTTTTCCTATGCTTCTCACATTTCTTACCAACTCAATGTCACATCACCATACTTCAACCTAGAAAATACTCATGTTTCCACGTTTCAAACTTTTTATATTTAAATTGATATTAATTATTTTTTTTTCTTATGCCAAAATTTGCTTGATTATTCGATACTGAAAGCACAAAGCTCATGTTTAGTGTCGGTACCCCATGCCACACTAACAGTACCACATGCATGCTTCTTTCACTTCCTAGAGTCTAACGAGTACATATGGAATGTTGCCTTCCTAAGTCATATGAAAAGGTTTTAAGTTTTAGATTTTAACCTCAAACTAAAAGTCAAAATATTGTCAATAGCCGCTACTTTCTTCCAAACATGGTTATGAAATATTAGCAACTTCATGTTCATTGACCCGATTACATCTTTGTTTGAGTTTTGCAATTTTATTAATGAATTTTCTTGTTAAAAATGATTTTCATGTTCGAATGAACAAATTGATTAGGGTTTTTTTTTTGTTCAAAGAGACCAAATAGGATTTTATTATTTATTATTTGTTGCTTATAGATTTGTTTATGTTCATGTAGAATCTAAAAGTGAAGACGGTTTTTGAAGATGAAAATGGTGGATTTATAAGATGGTGAAGAGGATTTTGATAAATAATAATAGGGCAAACTACATCAGAATACAATAAACTTTGGCTAAGTTGTCATTGTATACAACGAAATTTTTTTTCTAAAATAAATACAACAAACTTACTTAAATCTACCATTGGATGCAATATGTAACATGAAGTGTAGGTAACCAGTAATTTTAATTTTTTTAGATTTTCTATTTTAAAGTTTACCTATTCTTCAAAATATTCATGTTTGTCCTTCAAGTTCATGAACACTTCACATGTATATGTGAAGATGAACACCCATGGTGTTCTTCCTTTATCTTAAGTAGACCCAAATTTGAAAATGAAGATGAATACTAATGGTGTTTTTCACTTCAGATCTGGAAATAAAATCCATAATAATGAAAAAACCATCAAAATCCATAACGAAAAACACGAAGAAGACTAATAGATGAAGATAAAACTGAAATCAATTCAGATATGGAAACAAAAATTGATCCATAAACCCCATCAACGGTGGCCTACCAGATTTTGACAGAAACCCTAATCATTTTCTACGGTGGCGTACCAGATTTTGGCGGATCTGAAACACTTGTGGGTTTGAAGGCGGCGATGGTGGTTTGAAGGCTGCGGTGGTGGTTTGAACTAGGGAATTGGCGGCGGCGGCATGGTGGTTTGAATAAGAAACGGAAGCGTTGGTGGTTGCAATTCCGTGGTGGTTGCAAAATCTATTTGAAGCAGATTTCATACCCTAAAACCCATTTGCAACTTGCGATTGTGGTGGCAAAAACCATCTGTCAGTGGTGTTTTTGAAGCAGATTTCAAACCCTAACACCCATATTTGAAAAACCCATGAAGATGATGAACTTAGGCGTGCTTTTGATTTGAATCCCTAACTTGAACATTAAAATACCAGATTTGTGAGTGTTTGATGTGTGAAGAAGATGAAACCTGGTTCAGAAACATTCCAAGAATATGAACCCAAACAATCATAGTGAAGTTTGTTTGAATGAACAATATCAAGAGCTTCAAGTAGAAGCTTCCTCTTCAAAGTACTCATGAATCATGATTTTAATTAAAAAGTAAAGGAAAAAAAGAAAAAAAAAACTTAAAAAACCGGATGATTACCTGCAACAATATGTAAATTGTATATAATGTCGTGATTTTAGAAGTTTCTTGTATTAATTTAAAAAAAATAAAGTTCGTTGTATACAATGACAGCTTAGCTAAAGTTTGTTGAATTTTAATACAGTTTACCCAAAATTAAATGGCTCACGCTATAGAAAAAACGTGTAGAAAAAAAATGCAAAAGAATTGCACAAGATCAATTAGTTAAATAATAATATAACTAAAATTTAAATAGGAATCACGTAAAAGAAAAGGCTTAGGAAAATAAGAAGCAAATAATATTTATAAAAATTAAATAGGTAAGAAAAAACAATGCAAAACAGTTGCATAATATCAATTACTTATATAATAATATTAGTAAAGTTTAAATGGGAATCAAGCAAAAGAAATACCTAGGGAAAAAAAAGAAGCATCAAGTTTTGAACATATGACATAGTCTAGGCAAATAAACCACCTTATCACTCAGGCTGAGAATCATTTGGCAAAATTGTTCTAAGATATATAAATAATAAGTGGGAGAGTTAATATTCACATGTCTCATCACTTCCTAACAAACGTTAGAGATTATAATTTGAATCTAGAAAAGAAAACACCGAAAAATAAGCTTATAGAAAATAAACCACATTTATAAACTAAAATTTTCAAATCTTTATTAAATACACGAAATAAAAATTAGGGTTTAGTTTTCAAATGTATATCAAAGTTGTCACATTTTGCTATTATATATACCCAACTTTAATAACTACCATTTAGTATATCAAAGTTTCAAAAAGGGCAAAATGAGCGAAAATACAAAAAACTTTACCAATATTGTCATTGTATGCAATTAACTTTATTTTGTATCTAAAAATACATACAACTTACAAATTTTGTTCATTGTATACAATTGCTAACCTGATTACCAGGTTTCCGGTTATCCATTGTATACAATGAACAAAATTTAAAAGTTTTTTGTATTTTTAGATACCAAAGTTCTTTTATTTTTTGTTAGGTTACCGGTTATAATTGGTAACTTGCATACAATGAATCAAATTTGTAAGTTGTGTATTTTTAGGTACAAAATAAAGTTTGTTGTATACAATGACAATATTGACATAGTTTGTTGTATTTTCGTGCAATTTCCCCTAAAAATAATTAGAAAGCATAGATAGAAATATAAAATCTCGTAAAAAATGAGTAAACATTACAGAATTTTAAAATTCAATAATTAGATTATCACAAAATTCCCTGTAGAACCTCTTTATAAACAACATTCACGGTTTTATTAGTAGGGTTGCCTTCATCATCGCAAATTAAAACTTTTGAACCCCCTTACTCTTTACTCGAGAAACCGCCACATATAACTGTCCATGAGTGAAAACGGGTCGTCTAAAAAACAATCCAACATTCGATAAAGATCGACCTTGGCTTTTATTTATCGTCATTGCAAAACAAACCAAGAGAGGAAACTGCCTTCGTTGGAACTTGAATGATATTGAACAAATTTCTAATTTGAAATTAAATTTACTGTTATATATATCATTTAAAGGAATCCGTGAACTTATTCTATCATTTTCAATTGATATTGAACTGTTATGAATAGAGTTGTCATGTACAGAATGAATCACCCTTGATTTCTTCTTTTCTTTTGAATATTGTCCCGGTGAATGTCGCTTTGAAGCAGATGAATGAGGTTGTTTATTCTCCATAACTAATAGCTATAAAAAAGAAGAACAATATATTACATTAGCATATGTGAATCACTTTCATTAAATGTAAACAAAACTTATTTACCTGAATACAATAGAATCTGATTGACAATGATTCTTTGAATATTAACGATTTAGCATGTTGATTTTTCCCCCTCTTTTCCACCGTGGATACAAATAGAAGTATCAAATATGGTGATTTAAAGTTATTTAAATTTGGTTTAAAAAAATATTGGCGGTGATTTTAAAATTTTAGAATTCTAAAGAATAGTATTTCTTAACTTGAAAATTACGTTTTGAAAATTCAATTTGAATGTTTTCAAATTAGTTTTAACTAATCTAACATTTCTCGTAATTAGTTAGTTTTGAATAATTAGTTAGCATTGAATGTTTTAAAATTCGTAATAACTAATCTTCAATTTTAAATTATGTTTATAATAAATGGACAAATTGCATGAAAATACAATAAACTTTGTCTTGGCTATCATTGTATACAACCAACTTTAAAATTTTAAAAATAATACAATTAACTTTCATAATCCTTTTATTGTATGCAAACAACTTTTTTTGTGTCTGTTGGTTAGTTACCATTATATACAATAAACTTTGTCATAACTTACATAGTATACAACAAGTTGCATACAATGTGAGTATTATGAAAGTTGATTGTATTATTTTTAAGAAAATAAAGTTGATTATATAAAATGGTAACTAAGACAAAGTTCTTTTTGTGTCTTAATACAATCTTTAATTCAATTCAATTTAAATTAGATATTACGTAGAAAATAAAATGTAAATTTTAACAAACTAATCTATTTATGAATTCTCCTTCAAATACGTTTACATTTTAAAGTTAATTCAATCTATCCGATTATTAAGCATCCCGATATTTGAAATTTGTTGGGTATAAAGAATAGTAGTTTGTATATAATAATGTGTTAAACTCCTTGAATTAAGGGAATTATTTGAAGTGGTGTGTTGTGATTGGTGAATTTAAAAAAAACAGATGATGACATCATCATTCTTTTCTTTTAATAAGGTTATTAGATAAGGAAACAAACTCCCACTAAGCAACCATTCTAAACCAATTAACTAGATAATGACCAACACGGCCCTGATTCGGTCAACAAGAGAATAACACATCAATATTAATTAAATCAACCAAGGAAATAACCTCAAACATTTTTTCTTCGGATCAACGAGTTCTCTTCCCTGATTCGGTCCACACGACGTCCACCACGATTGGAGTTATTACCTCCCCTTCCATGACCTCTTCCACGACTACCTGAACTTGACCCATCTTGTCGTGAATTACGCTTGGAGGTTTTCTGCTCCTATTCACCCTTCTTCTTAGACTTCTTGATGCGTCAACAACAACTTCCCTTCTCAGTTATCACTTTGGCTACGAATTCTTTCTTCACGGGCTTTCAATATTCCTACAACTTCTTCGACGATCATCGTATCAAGGTCCGCCACTTGTTCAATCGTTGAAGCAATTTGCAGATGTTGCTCACAACGTATGCTTCCTTTACTTTGTGCCCCAATGCACAAATGTTGCTCACAACGTTGTTTATCTTCATTGCAAAATCATCAATCGTCTATGTCTCCTTCCTTATACTTGGTTATTCAAAGTATGTACTTGGCTATTCAAGACTTGAATTTGGCGATCCAACACACAACACTTGGCAATTGAGGAGCTAAATGCTCAACTCCTTGGCGATTCTTCACAATGAATTTGGCGATCCTAGAACACCCCAGTCGACGGGTCTCAATCAGATCTCACTCAATACTCAACCAAATCACAAAATTCCAATTGCAAAACATTCTAAACATCATTTAACCAAACCCTACCAATTTAATTTCGTTTTTATCATGTTTTAAGGGATCTATGCTCAAACAAAAATCTCGGTCACGATACCCCCATACGAACACCCAGATTCATTCCAAAAACCATTAAATCTCCACCAAAAATTGTAAAATTAGCTTCTATATAATCACAACAGTATGAAAAACGTTACCTGATTGATCTCCTATTGATTGATAGTAGAAATGAAGATGATTCGTCCTCTTTCCTCTCGGCTTCACGAACACACACAAACACCACACCAAACACTAGACAGAGCGGCTGTTGTAAATCTTGGGCCTTGTGCCCTAAATAAGTTTATATACTCTTCCCTGTTTAAGAATAGCACTTCTAGTCCCTCATCTAAAATTTATAACTTAATAGTCCAAACTAAATTAAATAATTCAATCATATTATTAATGAAATATCTTTATATCATAAAGTCACGGGTATTACATTGAGAGTCTGTACCTTCGCAGTCTTGACCCGATCCACGCCCATGTACATGACTCTAAGAGTTTCTCGCGCCTCCTTTGATGTTTGTTCTCTACAATGAACCAAAAACACTTCGGTGATGTTGTTTGTTTTTCTAAGACATAAATGTTTTATGTCTTATTTTATGTTTTCAGGAAAAGATGTGGTTTAGAAGGTCTGCAAAAAAATATGTAGTTTTTTTATTCTCAAAATAAGTAAAAATAAGACAAAATAATGTCTTATGTCTGTGAAAAAATAAACAAACTTAATGAAAATGTTTGCAGACAAGCAAATATTTCTTTGAAAAAACAAGCATGCTCGCAAAAATTTCTTTAAAATAAAACATTATTTTTAAAAACAAAGTCGAACTATGAATTTCCAATAGATCAATTTGGTGTATTGTCTCATAACTTTCAAACATCACCTAGCTCGTAATAAATTAATAGTCACGAATAGCTACCTTCTAAGGCTATCGGCATAACTCAACCCTTCGTTTCCCTTTTCTTTCCTTTGCAATATCACCTCCCATAATTTTCTTTTATACAACCTTAGTTTTATCCTTCCTTAATCATTCTCCGGCTCTTTTTTTATTTAAATCAAGAAGAGAGAGAGAGAGAAAGAGAGAGAGAGAGAGATGGAAAGAGCACTTAAGAATTGAAATACCGAGGCAAGTGCATGTAAAACACTAAAATTATCATCGGTTTCTTTCATTCCTTTCTAGAGAGCCATTTCTTGAAAAGTCGCATATAATATCTCATTGACGTGCAGAGAACTTCAAAACATATAGTCCTACTAAGACCACCCTTAGTGGGTTTAGTCATCACCGGATGACAAGCAAACCTTGCTCCGTCAAACGCTCGTCATCCACTAAAGCTCACTCGTCGTCCCCTTGCTCGCCATCACCACGATGAACTCAAAAGAACTCAAAGCTTTTTTCAATGGGTTAAAATGAAGATGGGGGATGATGTGGAGGTTAGTAATACATGTTATGACTAGGACTGTTTAGTCATGACTATGTCATAGGCTGAAAAGCTAATATGACAACTAATTATAATAATCATGTATGTTATTACTACGAGTGGTCTAACATGTTATAAAATTAGACGTAAGAAATAATGCTCTCCTTTAGGGGTGTTAATTAGTGAAAACCAGAGGTTAATAGCATATTACATGTATTGGTTATCAATAATTATTTACTTTGACATCAAAGAACTAAAAAAATATTATATATAGAAAAACTAAAAAAAATAAATACGAAAAGAACTTAAAATAAAATGATAACAGTTATTGGTTCTTTGGAAGAAAAAGATAAATAAATTGTGAAAAACATCTATAATTTGAATAGCAAAACTCATTTATGAACACTAGCTCACTCAAGATAAGATGTCGATAATTGTGTATAATTATAACTTTAAATACCAAGATCAAATAATTAATAAATTTATAAACGGTAAAAAGTTTGTGAGAGGTTATTTAAAGTTCTATATAAGAGTTAAAGAGTATAGCTAAAAAGTTGTTTAACCATTTAAATCGATCTGTATTTAGTAATTCGTATATAATGGAAAGACGATAGAAGAAAAAAACAATAATATAGATGTTAGTACCTATTATTACTATGTTTTAATATTATCACTATAAAAAATAACACTCGATTCATTATATTGGATTATACTAAAATTTAAAGTGATGGGAGTGGAGGGTGGTGTAGCCATGGTACGAATGACCACCTTTTGGTGAAGGTTGCCTCCCTTACCATAGACACGACGATCGCGGTCATGCTGAAGACAAAGCGGAAAAAGGTTTGTATACCGGTGCATACCATTTTCTTTTTTTATTGTAAGTGTAAGACCTAAATTAAACTGTAATTGATTAATGTGATATGTCTGGTATGTAACAGAAATTTGGTCTAAATAATAACACTCTTTTCAACTTCGTTTAGTGGATTGTTTGATATGATAGGTTGCTCTTTTAATTCGGTGTCACGGTGATTGAATAAACCATGTTTAAGTGATAGGGACGTGATGCAAATTTGGTGTGATGATGAGTAAACACATCATGATTGAGTGATAGAAATATAATGCTAACATAATGGTATGGTAGAGAGTGGTATTATTTTTATGAAAAATGATACATCCTCCTACTCACCATAAGATGACATGTAGAATCTACTAATTCTTTTTCCTCACCTCCTCCATTGATTTTGACACTTGTGCTAATCTTATGAGTAGGATGATAAGTAAGAAGAAATAGTAGGAGGATATATCACCTCTTTACTTTTATTGGTGTGGATATGACCTAATAATAATATGAAAAATGATTGGTTGAGTTTCTCTCATATTTGGTCAAACATGATCTATTATTGCACTTAAAATAAGAGACTCATTCTTATGTATGTGAGAGAACATAATGGGTCATATTTGACCACAACATGAGAGAATCTTCACCCAAAAATGATATATTATCATACTATTTCTTTCTACGTCATCTTTCTATTTACCATAAGATGAATTGTGAAATCTACTAATTATCTTTTCTTACATCCTCTATTAATTTTGACACTTAAATGTTATCTTATGAGAAAGAGAATATATAAAACAGAATATTTTCTGTAACAAATAGCATTATCTTACTGTCTTTGTTAAATAAAACAAATTAAGTGAGCCCTTACTCGGGCAGCCAAGACAAGTGATCATTGCCTGTGATCCGGTGCTTGGGGAAAGGTCGGTTCGAATCCATAGGATCCCGGACGCGAGGTTGACCCGACGTAAACAACCTTTTGATGATATAAAACAAATTAAGTAAATGAAACTTTACATGTAGTCGACAGTCTAACATATGATCACTGAGGGTAGCAAAGATTTTAGATATAGCATCTTCTAGCTGCCAAAAAAAAAAAGTAGTTTAGTTCCGGTTTTTTTAAATTGCAACAAATAGTAGTGTCTAAAATAAAATTTTATCCAGTTTATCACATCCTCAGATACCAAAGGCCAGTGTTCGAGATATCGATCATCACTGCAACAGTTTTTGATGATTCAATGGAACCGGCGATGGTGAAACTGAAGCCGATCGAAGCGACACCAGAGACCTTCAAAGATTTTGGACAAGTGATTCAGGCGTCGCCGGACGGCGAGGAGTTTGGCTCTCACGATGCTCAGCTCGACCTATCCCAAGGCACTCCCAGGTCTCTCTCTCTCCCAATTCTAGGGTTTTTTTTCAGTATTCGAATTTGCTTTCTAAACATTCGATATTAGTAACAGTTTGCATTGTAAGGTTTTGGAATTTTTATTATTGTTGTCTGCAACATCAATTGATTGTTGCTAGTGTAGTCGATAAGAATTGGTGATTTGAAAAACTCAACTTTCATAAACTGAGTGAGACCTATGCACATATCGAAAATTGAGCATCAAGCGTATTACAACCACATTAGTATTTGCATTAGACAATCATCGCGTTGTAGTTAGTCTTCTTCTCGACAGTAAAAATGTCTTACAATTAGCATTTTACTCTATATATCAAATAAAGTCAAGCTTATGTGGGCACAGGCATAGATGGAGTTTCATCTTGGTAAAATACAAGTGTTAGACTAGCCTGAGAATTGATTGAAAAGATAAAACCATGCTCTCTTGCTATTATGATGTTTGGTGTCAATCTTCAATGATTATGATTAGAACGATGTGTGCAACGAAAACAGAAGAGGGAAAAAATCCCAAGTAAATCGTTCAACTTTTCACAAAACTGATGTGGTGTCTATATATTATGTTATTAGATTTTATATAATGCACCTTCAAGATCGGGCCCTCAAGTTTTCCAAAATAACACATCATGCAAGTGTGACTCAGTGCCTCGGTTCGATAGGCGGTGATACTTGGTATCTTGGAGTTGCAAAATCGTCTATAGTGGACCCAGATGCAGAAGACAAGGGTGGAAACGTTTTGCAATCACGCAGTGGTCACTTGTTTGTGCCTCCTGCTGTTGATAATGTTCAGGTCTTTAAAATTACTGGTTCCAAGTTCCTGAAGCTGAACCGGGGGACTTGGCATGCTGGTCCATTGTTTAAACCAAACACCATGGATTTCTACAATCTTGAACTCAGTAATACTAATGTAAGTACCTATGAACCACTAGGATTATTTTTTTTCATTTATTTATTTTCTTTGGTTGTAATTCATGTGTTTTTTCTTGTACAGGTGGTCGATCATACATCCCATGATTTCAAGAAGGAAAACGCAACTGTGTTCGTTATAGATGAGTAATACAACTGGAATTCTCATTTGTTATAGATGAGTAATCAGAACTGGGATTCACGTCTCGATGCATCTTGATTATATTGTATTATCATTTTGATTTTTCATTCCCCTCATGGTGCGAATCTTGTCTGTTCAATTGTAAAATATCAACTTTATCTTTAATTTTGCAAACAGTACAAAAATGAAAATGAATCTCACTAAAACCATTATGACAACAGGATTACAGTAAAGAAAAACCCCAAATTCAAATCACACCCATGAGTGTATTAACTCCATTCACTTTGCTTTTTCCTGTCCGTCTATAATTTGATCCAACACCTGGGAAAAACAAAAAAGGGTAATAGAAACTTACTAGTCAACTTTGACTGATGTTGATTCCGAATTCTCGGTAAAAACCCCTGTAGCTCCCTTGGCTTCTGCAGCATCTGTACTTATAGAATTGTTTCGGCTTTCAGGCGACTGGGTCAATGAGGCTGAAACACCCAACCCTTTTGCAAGACTAACATACTTCAACACAAGCCACTTATAACTATCTAGCAAATCCTCCACATCACCCACAGTCAAATCACCTGCTCTCGAGTGCAGATATGGAAAGTTCTGAAATTCATTTATCGCCGTTTCCTCTTTCATGAGGATATTTGCCCCTTTATTCTCCAAATCTGAAATTGATGGGATTTTGCTCTCTATTTGTGGTTGTGGTTGTGGCTGGTCTTTCGTTCTTGCTTCTTCCATTGTAGAATGAACTGCAGCGCTACTAGTATCCTTCTTGATGTGTTTAGGTTCTGATATGCTGTGCCTTTCACCACCATCAAAATCGCCCGATAGTCCATAAATCAGAGCTTGGGCAGATTCCATATTCTTCTGAAACTCTGTTTCATCCATGGATAAGGACTCACCATTTATGTTCGTTATAAAGGCCTCAGCAGAGAGCATGTTTGTGAAGAAATAAGCTGCTTCTCCAACAAGTCTGGATTCCCGTCTGTATCGTTGGATGTACAACAAATTGGAATGCAGCTGAGGCGGATTTGCTTTTATGGTAACATATATAAGAACCGGAAGAAACTCATCAGCCCCAGGCGGATTTTCATTTGCATCAGCTGAAGCATTAAACAGCAAGTTACTGATAACCTTACAGCAACTTAGGATACACACAAGCTTGTCTCGTGGAGCTTTGTAGAGATTGATTTTCTGTAGCTCCTTTTGAGCAAGCAACCATGATGTTTCATTTTGATACGTTGGTTGGATATCCAAGTGCTCTGGTCGAATGAATTGCTGGACTAGAGCTAATTTTTCATAGAGTTCATCATCTACTTTCACATCATCCGGGTGTGAAGCAAAGACACGTGTAAACAATTTTGTCATGATGTATTTCTCAAGCCCTTCACCTGCACTATCTAACTCTTCTTCAGACCGGCCTGCCCAAAGAGGATGAGCCCGGAAAGCAGATTCCATATTGCTAAGAAATTCTTGTACAGATGCACTGTCCCTTTCAGGGTCTGGAGGGTTATTGGAGAAGGATACAATAAAAGTTTTAATAGATTTAACAAATTCTGATGCAGATGGATGTCGCATGCGCTCCAAGAAGTCGTGCCATGTCAGCGGTGCTGTTGAGGCACTGAATGGTTCAGCATTGTCCATGATGATGATCAGATCAGATTAGCTTCAATATGTACGAACTAAATTTTTTTTCTCTTGAAGCAGCCCAAAGGTGATGTTTTTAACAGCCCTTGAACCTGGCTCGAGGTTTATCAGCTTGTGGAATGACGACACTTCATCCTGTACCAAAATATGATTATCTAATTTTAAACAGATTGTAAAAGTTATGGAGTTCTGTCTGGTGAATAAATCGAGTACTTATCACTACCGAAACAACTCCCTGATGAAACATTTGCTGAGTGTAGCTAGTTTCTAACAATACTTTATAAAGAAGAATATTCATAATGGATTTACGGGTTAACATAGGCATACCATGACTTGCTGAAAGAAATATATGTTATTTGATACAGAAGCTATTCATATTGGATTTAGGGGTTAACATAGGCATACCATGACTTGCTGAAAAAAGCATATGTTATTTGATACACAAGCTTTAGGAATCTAATCAGCAAAAGAAAATTCTTTTTCAGAATATATCATCAATCAACTTATTTGCATCTACATATCCATGGCGGGTGTCTACACTCAGACACTCAGTTAACAATACATTCAACATAAACCCTCCATGGCTCTTATGGGTCAAAGCTAATAGGACGGGAACCAAATTGGCAAACTCTCAGTACTTCAATGACCCCATTAGACTCTCCTGAAATATTTGAAGCAAGTGATATAGAATCTATGATCCTTCTGAAGAGCCCTGATTGACAATTGATGGGATATAATGCAAATTCATGAGAGAAAGACTGGTAAATCAAGAAATAAATGAGTATTTTAAGTTTCCAACTGTTCTTTACGGACCTTCCAAAGATAATTGATGGTATTAGTTGGTTTATTAAATCAATGAAGGATGTATAGTAACAGGAAAAGAACAAATATCCAATTTGGAGGTTTAAGGGGCAATGTCAATTCGTCACCCTAGCTTCTCTAATTCAAAACCAGACATGAAATTTGGTTTCATTTGGCACTTAATGGAGCCAAGAAAATCCATAAAACAGATTCTTCTTTGTGCTATTGCCGGAATTTACTTGTATGCGCAATGCCATTATGCAGCAGATTGCAGAATTTTACTCATTTTATACTGTGTTTTAACAACTGCAGAGTGCACATAGCAAACTGTCTTAAAGAGCTAAATTCAAGCAATATTGATACCATAGTTACTGTTTAACAGTTTATATAATTAACGATGCCCCAAACAGAGAAAGAATCCGGTAATCACAGGTGAGGCCAAATGGATGATTTCCAAATCCAAATTAATATGAACTGCTACAATTTCCAAAAGTTTCGGTACCTTAGTTACACATAGTCGATTTTATCTCTGTATCCGTACTTGTTTGCTTCAACATACCTTAACATTAAGAAAGTTTAGTCGTTTAGATTAAATACTGTGATTATCCATTCAATATCATCCGCAAGTAAACATATAGAATGGATTCAGAATTCAAAATATAGATTGGATTCGGAATTCAACTCGCAGTTAGCACCAACGTTATAATACAACTACACATAAAACGAACTACAGTAAGCGTATGAGCAATTTGTGAAGTTCCAACAACAGTGTAGCGATATACGATATATACATTTAATTTTAAATCAAGATTGAATCAGATCAATGACGATGAAAAACAGTACCTGATGATTAGTGGATGGAGCCGCTTCGAGACGTGAACGGGGGTTAGAAGAATCCAAATTCAAAACCCTAACAAGCGATTAGAACCTAGAACCCAAGAAGCCGAGAACGGGTTGAACAAACCCAAGTAGGATCCAACGACTCGCAGGTATTGACGAAAGATTTAAAAAAAAAAATTGGGTAAAGTTTTGATCCCCTCGAATTTATCTTTTATGTATAAGCGTATAACTAACAAAGGAAAGGAAAGTGAAGGGAAGATAAGAAAATAAAAATGTTTTTTTTCCAAATCATCTTAATTTTGAAATATAGATTTGGAAATAAAATAAGGCTTAAATTACTTTTATAAATCCCTTCATTTATTTTTCTTTTCTTTCTTAAATAAATCTGGAGAAAACATTCTTTAAGGATTTTGTTTTAAATCTTTTTCTTTTCTTTTTTAAAAAAACTTAAAAACATAATGTAAGGGTCTAAAACGGTGGTCTAGGATGGATAGAGACAAAATCTTCTAAGTTTTAGTTTTGTCAAGTTATTTTTTTAAATATGCGATGCAAATTTATTTTTTAACTTAAGAATAAAACTTAATTATTTTCTTTTTCCTTCTTTTCTTTCTCTCTTTAAAAAACTCAAAAACAGAGAGTTAAAGCTGATTTTTAATTTTTTTTTTTGCAGTCTCGTATTTTTAAGCATGTTTGGTTATCATGGTTTCTATATTTTATATTTTTTTTTACTTTTTATTTTAAATAATACTTTACTATTTTAATAAAACTTTGCCTATTTTCTTACGTTTTTATTTTACTTTTTTATACTACCTCTTGATTATTACAAAAATAAAATCAAACTTTGCCTATTTTATTATGTTTTTATTTTCTTTTTTCCTCTTTCTTATATATTTTCTCTTATTTATTGAATATGTCAAAAACTGTAGCATGTTAACAAATTTATTTTTTAAAAGATCTCGTCAGTAGGCTTACAATGAACTTAAAATATTTAGAATTTGATCAACATAGATAAATTATATAATTAAATATAGTCATCAAAAAGTTAAAATCTAGAATTAACAAAATCTACCTATGAATCCACGATCCCAACCTCAAGTTAATCAATCATCAGAAAGATAGACGATCCGACCAGACCCCTTTCTAAAATAAGATGAGAACTTATTTAATTTTATTTTAAGGACTGTGAAGTAGAAAAGTAACAAAATAATTTATTATAATTGTTTCGGATATAATCATTTTGTTTTTGTTTCAAATGCTTTTTTAATTTGTTCCTATTTTTAGGAAGGCAAATAAATATATAACACAAAAGAATACAATAGAAAAGGATCCCCAAACTAACTTTGGGAAACACAAAAATAAACAAAGAGGACCCCAAGAAAAACTACACGGACAAAAGAAATCTATCACTAGAAAAACCTTTGAAAGAAAATTTTTGGTTAAGTCAGCCAGCCTTTTGTTCACTTTGTTTCTCTCCCCGAGTTCTTGGGTCAAACGAAGACCCTAGGACCAAAGAAATCTACCACTAAAAAGGTGATAGAAGGAATTGGTTACGTGCTTATTTGGGGTGTTTGAAAAATGAAGAAATAAATTGCTTCATGCTGAGAACTCAACGAAAGAAATAATTTTACGTGTAGATTTGTTCTTGGTGATTCAACATTTGTCAATGTTTTGATTCAAAATCAATGGGTCACAAACCCCTCAAGATTTTTACATCAATTGCATCCAAGATAGAAGAATTCAACACAACCTCCAAAGTTTCATCCTCCCCAAACCCTCAACACATGACTCCAAACACTTCCACACCAACTCTACGACCACTCATCCCTCCCTTAAAAGCTTCTAAAAACCCAAGCCTACAAAAGATACCCCTATCAATCTCCACCATGAATTCCTAATGAGCGCCTATTTTTTGGCTTTAAATCTACTAACATTTAACCCTCCTAACTCGTGCGCCTTATCTCACTTTAACCAATTAATTTTGGATTAGAATTAGAGCCTAACCCTCCTAAGAAATCAGCTTATCTCACTTTTGCAGTTCATGCGTTTACCCACCGCAAAACCTAAATAATGCAATGGAGATTCCCTCGATTTACATCTTAGACACGCTGCCATTTCGGTTACCTCCTCTTCTGTTATGTCGATGACATAAATTTTACTTTTGTTGAAACTATCTTTGAGCCGCTAAATCTCCTCAAGACACTTCTACATCATCGTCCCTGACTTTAATCCCTTGATACACTGAAGACTCTCAATGTACTGCAATAACGAATAAAGACGGAGTAGTCTCCTTGTCGGCATTAAACAAACTCTGTTGCTATCTACTTTTATTACTTTTGCTTGAAAACTTCTAATTTTAGTACTCTCGTTAAGTGTTCGATATCAGGAGGCTCGTGTTTGATCATGGTTTTGATCAATATGATGACGATTTGTCATGTTATGCATAGGTGATTGCATAGTGTATCGAAAATGTGTATGCATGTACGAATGGATGAACAAAACCAATAATCGTTAGTTCATCATCTTTATTGATTAAAACTAGTTCTTCATCAATTTCTTTTTGATTTCAAATACAGATTTT
>JAUEJL010055915.1:0-19616 GCA_032274825.1 Drosophyllum lusitanicum | reverse complement strand
ACCCGCCATCACCAGATGGGGGGCGATGGTGTTCCCATCCAACCCGCAATCTGGTATACATACCGATGCGGATGGTCTAAGATGTTGTCTAACCTATAAGACCACCAAGGTCATCAACTCCTTTTTCTATAAGCGTATGACTCTTCTTCGTCGTGTTAGATCCGGAAGGCTTCAAAACCACTTTAACTCGGTATTTAAGTCAACGTTAAGTATTGTCAATACTTGAAATGAAGATAGAAATGCTAAAAAGGTAAGACGTATGATTGAGTTCTTAGAAAAAACAATCACATAACAAATATTTTAAAAATTGAAACGTTTTTTTAATAATACTCAAGATAATATAAAAATAAACAGTTTTATTTATCAAGGTATTTATGAAAAAGGAACACCTATGGAAAGCTTCCAACACTTTTTTTATGTCTAGAATCAAATAATTTCATCTTTTGACTGAAAGTTGATTCTATCTTGTTTTGATTAACTCCTAGAATTTTACAATGAATTAAGGGGGTGTTTAGTTTAAGGGTGTAAACGAGTCGAATCAAGCTCGAGCTCGGCTCGAAATTTTATGTTAAGCTCGAGTTCGGCTCGATAGCTCGACGAGTTTTCATACTTGAAGCTCGAGCTCGGCTCGACAGGGTACATTATTAGCTCGAGCCCGGCTCAAAAAGCTCGAAATAATATAAAAAAATTTAATTCAAAAACCAAATTATTAAAAATATAGATAAAAATTTGAAATTAATGATTTCTTAGTAATTACTTATTATTATAAATAATACGTATATAAAGTAGATTTGTTTTAATAAGTATTCCCTTTTTAATATGTTTTAATATTAGCTCATCATATATACATATTACATATATAAATATACATATACCATACAAGGCTCAAAAAGCTCGATAAAGACTCAAGACGAGCTCT
Source organism: Drosophyllum lusitanicum (assembly GCA_032274825.1). NCBI lineage: Eukaryota > Viridiplantae > Streptophyta > Magnoliopsida > Caryophyllales > Drosophyllaceae > Drosophyllum > Drosophyllum lusitanicum. The sequence goes on along the minus strand of JAUEJL010055915.1, from coordinate 18,697 downwards.
TAGAAGCTCAAGCTCGAGCTCAAGTTCGATTCATAAAATAATTCGAGCTCGTTTTTTGGGCTCGAACTCAAGCTCGATAAAGTTCGACTCAAACGAGCCGAGCTAGAGTTACTCAATAAAAGCTCAACTCGTTTACACCCATACTTTAGTTCATAGACTTGAAAACCAAAGAATTTTAAATCCCATGGGATTTCAAATCCAATCACATCCTTGTTTGGTTCATATAAGTAGACAATGAGATTTCTAGGGTAAAGAATTAAAGATGTTGAAGAAGTCAACTCACTTTCACAACTTGACTTGTTGGGAGATGAGGAAGGCGCAGATGATGAAGGGTGGCAGAGGCGGAGACAAAGAAGGGCGATGGCGGCAGACGCAAAGACAGTGAAGGGAGACGGAGACGGTGAAGAGCAACGGCGGCAGAGATAGAGACGGTGAAGAGCGGCAGTTGCGAAGGCGAAGACGAAGAAGGGCGACGATGGAGACGGTGAAGGGCGACAATGGCGGAGGCAGAGACGTAGAAGGGCGACGATGAAGGGCGGCTGTGGCAGAGGCGGAAACGGAGAAGGGCAACAGTGGAAACGGTGAAGGGCGGCGGTTGATGTGGTGATTGCGACAGTGGATTGTTGGTTAGATAGGTCATAATTTTGAAATCCTACATATAAGAGATTTAGAAATACCACCTCTCCCCCAAGGATTTTGAAATCCCACATCTATAGGATTTGAAATTCAAATCCCTTCCTTCTTATTTTCAACCAAACATAGGATTTCAAGGGATTTATAATACAAATCCTGTGAAATAACTCAAAATTCCACGAACCAAACAAGCCCTATAATAGTCTCGAGGGAGAATTGGATAAACCTAAAACTACTTTTTTTAATCTACTATAACCACTAATTTAGCGAAGCTTTCTTTTATTTTAACCACCTCTTCCAAAAATTACTAGTACATCCTTATGTGATCTAGCTATCATTCAAATCATATTGTTAAGCTATCTTGAATCTAAGATCAAAACCTTAGCAAGAGAAGAGGGGGGGAAAAGCCTAAATATAGACATCGTATTAACATTGTGAGATTATAAGGAGAGAATAAATTTATATCTTCAACCTCAGATAAAGTTGGTCTATCTCTTGATCCTTTAGAAAGAGAAAATGGATAGGTTTACTTCTTAAACCTTTGAAAATGAGAGAAAACTGGTAGTTTAGTCATTGCCTTCACAAGCTATAAGCATTATATACCTTGATTACCTCTTTGCAAAATCAAAATTCTAGTCAATAAATCCTAAAACACCATGATCTTGAAAACTATAGACAAACATTGCACACTCCATTAATGTCTTCGAACTAGTTACACACTTATTTCAACAGAAACACAAAGACACAAACTCTCAATATTACTGATAACACACATTGAAACAAAGATAGCAACACTTGTTGCAACAAAATATACTGCATTTAACTAGAAAAACGGTCTCTATCATGAGGTGAAAGATAGTCGATATCAGGACCAAACGGGATGATCCCAAATGGATTGATCGAAGGATGACTTCCATAGTAATGTTTCTTGATATGTTCCATGTTAACAGTGGTACTCATGCCTGGGATTTGGAACAGGTCTTTTGTGTAGTTGAACAGATTTGGATACTCACGTAGCAGTCTCTTGTTGCACTTGAAGTGAACTGCGTAAACCTGCACATAATTTAATAAAAACAAAAAATAGAACTTTAATTCTCATATGAACACATAACATAAACATAATTAGGTCTTATATATACATACATACATACATGCATACATACATACATATACATACATATATATATATATATATATATATATGTAAACCACTAATGTACCCGCTTGATCCAAAAGGGCTTATAGCCCAAAGGTATATGGTGTATTAGGAGTTCCACAAGGTAGTGAGTTTAAGTCTCGTGGTGGACAAAATAGTGTAGATTTAGGAATAGGTTTTAGGAGATTGTGTGTTCTACCGTTCAAAAAAAATGTACCTGCTTGATCCTTTTAGGAAACTAAGCAGAAGGTCATGTCACTCTGAATCTGCTTATGTGTCTAGTCCTTTAAAATCGTGATTATAAAACAATTAGTTTTAGAGTAAAGTTTTTACTTTCTAAGATTGTTAATTTAAAATTTGACATCAAGGGACATCAACATCTACTACTAGAAATGAAAACACCAATAAAAAGTGTAAGGGGTCATTAAATCCGATTCTAATTCTGATTATTTAGGGCCAAAATGATTTTGAGAAGCAGTTAAGTAGTTGTTGCAACAAATCTGAATTTGGATGGTTAATGTAAAATTATCTAACTTGAATCACTTTGTCCCAGCTAAGTATCCAATTTTGATTCTGATTTTCAACATCAAGATAATCACTTTAAAAATGCATATCCAAGATAACACAAGTGAGTTGTAAAGTGAAAAGCAACTGTGCATACCTCATCAAACCTAATTAAAGTCACAAAAAGGCGAATATCAGCCTCAGTTGGATAGTTCCCACATAAGTATCGTTGTTTTCCAAGTATTTCTTCACATCTATCCAGGGCCTCGTATAACTGTTTGGCAGCCTATGTATCCAACATAAAAATAAAACGAATGGCCTTTTCATAAAGAGTATACAACAGCTTAATTTACTCCGCAAGATAATTATACCAAGTAAAACAATGAATGATGGACCAATAATAATATAAATGATAATAATAATACCTCCTCATAAGGCCCTTGTTTCTTTGCAAAACCGCATTTGTAAACACCATTGTTTATCGCACTGTAAATCCAGCCATTTAATTCATTAATTTGGGTTTGCAAATGGGAAGGGTAAAGATCCAAGGATGGATTTTCTGCTATTTCATTAAATTCAGTGTTTAACATGCGAATGATCTCCTCGCTCTCGTTATTCACAATAGTCTTTAGTTTCTTATCCCACAAAACCTACCAACAAGCATGTAAACCATCATAAATCATCTGAATGAAAACAAACACTCGAGATAGATGTTTAAATGGTCAAAAAATCAAATTTATACATACCGGAACAGTGTATTTTCCAGAGTAATTTTCACTGGAAAGCTCGTATAATGCTCTTATGCTCTTTGCTCCATTGAAAGGATCTGGTGCAGCCCCCTGTTGCTCTGTTTCAGAATCAGGGAAAACCCATCCCATATGCTCGTCGCTTTCCTTTGTTCTCTCCCAAATGGGTTTAACTGACTGACATTTTTTAAATTATATGAACAAATAATGTACTAAATAGGATTATGAAAACAATACTAATGTAATAAGCCTTTTTTGTAAAAAGTAGGAGCTCATATAAACATTTTATAGGCTTTGGGAAACCATCAACACATTCGACTGATTTGACTGGTTGGACATAAAAATATAACCATAATCAACCTAGATTCAGGTGAATGGATTAAAAATGTCACAACTACTATGTATGATAATATAGTCCAAATGTTAACAAGGATCCAAAACTAGTGAAAATACCGTGAAAGTGATGGCCTTATCAAGACCTTTGATCTTTAAGTATGCAAGGCACCTGGAAGCCCATGGGCAAGCATACGAGACATATAAATGATATCTTCCAGGCTCAGCGGGAAAAGTGGACTTTGGGTCTCGAGAGATGAAACTACGAAATGTTGAAGGACTTCTAATAAAGGCACCAGATTCTGACATTTCATCCAAAGCAGAACGAGCCATTTGACGGGTTTGCTGCAGAAATTACAAATCTCAATTTCCAAATTTTAAGATATCCAAAAATCGAAAATATATATTTTAAAAATCTGTTGCACTGTTTCAAAGTAGGTACTCGCAAAGTAGTCTGGTACATAGTCTTAAGTTGTAAATTGATATCTCTGAAGTGGTAAATTTGAACCTCCATATGAACTGTTTCCTTCATTTTTCAATTTATTTTGTCTAATCATTTAGAAATATAAGGGGAAAAGCAGGGGATAAATCAACCAACAACATAACTTCAGATATTCAGATAATCTGATATCAGCATACGGAATTTCGGATATCCAGAATCCAAAATTTTGGGTATCTGAAAAAAAACAGGCTCAGGTTTCCAGTACAAATACAAGAGTTTGATACAGAAGTCATCAAAAGACCAACATCATCCAGTCAAGGAACCCTCACAATTGCAACAATCAAGAAAAAATAAAGGGGGTGTTTGGATGTAAGTTTAACCAACTATGATCATAATTTCCGGGAAATTACCTAACAATCTCTAAATTACGCTATTTTTTATTCTCTGGTGGCAATAACCAATTTAAACACATATATCCAAACAACCCAGAAAGTTTAACTTTTCTCCTAAACATCAAATTTCTTATCTAAATAAAAATTCAATCCCTCTTTTACCTAGAAAAAAAAGGGTTACAGTATGATGATTGACCTCAAATCTAGTTCTTCTCAAAAAATCAACACCTACTTGTAGTCAGTTACCAGTATCTTAGAAAATTTAAGATCCATAAGTTACAGAAAACCGCTTAATCAAAACTCAAAGCGTAATGTTAAATAAGCTCATGAACCAAGCAAGCAACAGAAAGTGAAATCACACACAATAACGAAAACCTAGTTGAATAAACAAGTGGTAAAGCAATTTCAGGATTCAGAAGCAGCATAAAAGTGAATAGAAGATGATAATTGAAGAAATTGGAAAGAATTAATCGTACCTGGAACTGACCAAAAGATAATCGGGAGAGCGAAATCGAGAGATGAATGTAAACAAATTTTGAGTGGGATTTGGGAATGAATGCGATCATGAGTTATGTACTCAACCACTCATGTTCATCTTTGGCGGCATCTTTAAGTTTATTTTTATAAGTGAACGCTGCGGAACTAATAATTCGTCCACGTAGGGGTACGGTATTCATGTAATTTGTTTGTTTGGTGATATGTCTATTTTTTTTATCTTTTTTTTATTTTTTTTACTCTTTTGTTTTCCATAATTAAAAAAAAAGTTATAAAAATATTTTTTAATAATTAAGTAAATTTGTATTGACTTTAACTTTCAAAAAATTTGTATTGACTTTAATTTTCTTAAATATGTAAAGTTTAGTTATTAAAATGGAATATAAGAATCTTATTAACTATATGATTTTGAATTTCAAAAAAATTGTATTGACTTTGATTTTCTTAAATATGTAAAGTTTAGTTATTAAAATGGAATATAAGAATCTTATTAACTATATCTAATAGTTACTTAATTTAGTTTATATGAGGGGTAATTTAGTAATTTTAAAACACTTAAAATTTAAGAGTTTAAGCAAAAGGCTTAAATGTTTTATAATATAGTATAGATAAGAAACTTTTCTAAAAATAAAATTAAAAAAAATAGAAAACTATAAATGCAAACATCAATCATCAACCCAAATTGGTATTTTTATTATAAGATTGATTCTAAAATTTTTATTATTGGATCAACACAAAATCAATTTTGTTTTATATAATTGGTTACAAAAAAAAAAAAAAAAACTAAATAACGGGCATCATCCAAAAGTTTCGGACGACGGACCCACACGACTAGCTATGACTATAATGGTGGAGCGGAACAACAGGCATGACGGCCGAGTTAGATGCGCATGACGAGCTCATCATTAGCTTACTTTGCGCTCTCTTAAAGTTTTTTGTTGGCAAGACCAATCCTTACAAGATAGTAACCTTATTAAAGTTGGTTAATAACTAATGTATGATTATTTTTCTGGTTTTGTTTATGTGTCTTTTTGTCCTTGTTACTTTGTTACGAATTGTAATTTTTTGAAATTCATTCTATCACGGTTATCATCTATAGAAGGGGAAATGATCTATAATGTTAATATTACCTAACTTAGGTGATGTTACACTCACAAATCACTTTAATGGAGGATGTTTTAGTTATTTTCATATTTTACTTATTAAATTGGTTTGTTATTGTAACTTCACCTAGATTAAGTGATGTTAAACTTAGGAATCAAATTCTCTTTATAGAAAGTCTACACCTTAGTCCCTGCCCATTGAAATGCGATCATTTATCCTTTTATTTTATTTTTGAAAAAAGCAAAAAGAAAGTTTACTACCAAATGAACAATTAATTATAGTTTTCCATATATTAACATAAATTATCCGTAGCAACAATCAAATAATTAGTGTTATACTTGTTCATTATCTAGACCGACATTTTCAATATAAAAATTTGAATAGGCACACACATGAACAACTATAAAGTGATGGTTTATAGACCCATAATCAAATACAATAACAAATCTCATTCATCCATTTACTTTTTAATCATATTGTTTTTCTTTTATATAAAAAAAGTAAAATAGTCAAGTGAGTTTTAAATTAATTTTTTCTATTTACTCAATACCACTGCTACAATCAGGTCCGCTAGTAACACATTACTACCACCAGAAATGACACTGCTGCCCGTCATCGTCAACCACCGCCACTTCCGCAGCAAATATCGTCGTGTTGTATATGTGCAATCTTTTAGTAAAATAAATCTAGAAATACGACCAAACGTTATAAAAAAGTAATGTTCATGTTTTTTATTTGCAAATATGTAATTTATGTTACTATTATTGGTTTGTCTATGTGCAACCTCTCAATTGTTGATCATATTGTTGAGTTAACAATATGAATATCAAATTAAAGAGAATAAAATACCCGTAATTTTAATATAATCCTTATAATGTAAATCCTTTGTATATTGGAAACATTTTTGCTTTGTTAGTAACATGGTAAAGAAAGAAATATTGCCAGAAATAGTCATCCCTATTAACAAAACTCTCACCATAATTGTTAGGTTATCGTTCCGTAATTGTTACATCACTGTCTTTTTCTCTCAGCTCTATCAACAATATATGTATATAATTATTAGGTAGATGATTTACACACAACGAGATTTAGTCATGTACAATAATCATGACCTTTTTACCCTTACAAACTTATGATATATTTTTCTAACCATTCAGACGTATTATTGTACAAACACATACATTTTATTGTGTATGACAATATTAGTATATATAAATCGTCTCCCTAATTATTAACTATCGTCCAAAAAAAGAGCCGCCACTAGAAATATAAATAAATAAATGACAATAATTCATACTTAAAGTGAAGAATAAAGTTTTTATTCTAATCGTTCTTTTTAAATATAATAGTTTCTTTCATACCAGCATTATAAATTGTTGCTAAAAAATGGACAAGCGCACCTACACGTCTATAAAGATATTTTTTATATATTTAATTGATAGATAAAAGAATTTTTTTTAACAAAATAGGAAGAATTAATAAAAAAAGAAACTCTAGTAAGACTGTCATGTGTCATCCTTTTATGATATCTCATCAATGCTATAAGATAACATGTGCAATCAACTATTTTACAAACCATGTTAGGATAATCTTACGGCTAATGTCCTTTTTATATGACAGTAGTTACATTCACACGAATTACGATTACAGGGCCTAAGACGACGTTGCGAAGAGGGAAACCAAAACACTTTCTTGTCATCTTTGTCGTTAGAGACATTTAGAACCTCATTAAAAAAGCAGTCTGTCGTTTCTTCGATCTCTGATGGTTGCTTCCATGTTAGAATAGGATAGCGATGTAGGAGGAAGGCCCTTACATGTTCATCACAATCTTGTAGTCACATGAGAAAAATCATAAGCTCAAGATGCTTTTGATGCTTCACAACTATGATTGCATCTTCATGACGGTTAATAGGTGTCAATTGATCCCAATAGAGTACCGGAAATACCGAATCGTACCGGTACGAAATTAGAGTTTTGGATCAGGTACTCAGTACTTGAAATATTGCTATATCGAGACTCGGTATTCGGAACTAGTACCGAACCAACTAGGTAAAATAGGTAGTCTGTGCCGGTACCGAATACAAATATTCAGTACGGTATTCGGTACCGTCTTTAAATCAAATTCGGTATTCGGTAAAACCAGTACCGGTACCATGCTCACCCCTAGCTAAGAACAATCTAAAGCAATAGATACACGTGTGCAAGATCAGTGATGGCGTAGTGATTGGCTAAAAACACTCCAAATAAATCATATTATAACATAATTTAAAGTGTAATAACCACATGATGCAATAAAGTTATCATATTTGTGTATTTTAGATAATGTAAAGCTATGTATTTGGTTTTTACATCTAGCATTTGTTCTGCACTTGTTCCATTTTAATCCAATAACAGGCAAGAAGCCAGTAACTACCAGCTAGCGCCAAATAAAAATTATAAACTTTAAAACATAAACACCAGAGAATAATTCAAAATTTCAGCAGGGTTCAAAGCTTGAAGCTACATGTTTATCACAATCTCGGTCCAAACCTCATCTGTCTCGAGTGAACATGAATATGCCCATTCCTCGAGTTCAAAAAACTACCACTAAATAAAACAAGTAATTATCAGAGTCAGTTTCAAAATCCACAACAGCCAAATCATCGTGCGGCTTGTGCCTGAGCATGTTCCAAGAGCTGACTAACTAACTTGTAGGTACGACCCGAGAGTCCTTTTGTGTGGTCAATAAGTTGCTCATACCTGTCAACAAACAAAGATATCAAATTTATATTTTATTTATATATCATATCAAAACATTATCTAACTTGTTTGAATAAATTGATTCAAAAGGCTAAAACCATTTGTACAACACTGTAGGTGAATTTCAACGCATGATCCGTTTCATTTTAGGCCAGGTCTTTTGGACTTCGTCCATTTGAAGCATTAAAGTTGAAAAAAAAACTAACTCGCATGAAAGGTACCCAATATGCGATGTATTTATGTCTGTACTTACACGTTGGGATGATTGGGTTCCATTAGAACAGTTCCACTTTGGGTATCGATTTTAGCATCTAGCTTTGAGGTTCGGATGAGATTCAAAATCCACCTTTCAGCATCTTCATAGTTTAGGTTTAGTTTCTCAGCAAGCACCCTGCAAATAGATTAAACCACACACCATATAATAATGTTCCAATATTTTCCTTGAAAATTTAGGCTTGGTTTCAGTCATGGATACATATTTTAGGCTTTGTTTCCAAATTTATTTTCATACTCTCCACCAAATGAACCCTTTTATGTACCCAGTTTCCAATGAAAAGCATAATATTCTTTGTAACAGTTCTCAATTCAAATTACCCATTCACCCGATATTTCTATACTGATTTCCTTTGGTTTGTCTACATTAAAGGGTACTTAAGATATATGCCAGATGGTCAACACTTCACGGATATGATCAAATCCTCAAACTCAATGAACTGCACCTACCCTGACTAATAAAGTTAACCCCAACCCCTTGAGGAAAAGAATAACAAAATGATTGGATTTTTGGAATATGAGGAAAGAAATTTGTACCCCATGTCAATACGCTCATGTATTCTGCAGTAGGTCTCAAAGATAAAAAGGCGAGCATTCTCAAGAAACTCATCCTTCAAAGGGACCACTGTATAATTACTTTCTTCAACTCGTTTGCCTAGAAACGGGTCATTTAGTATCACCTGTGTATACAAATTAAAATTTTTATAAAACATTCAGGTTCAGTAAAGATCGGTACTTATTTATTATAGACAAACGTGCCTCTGTGTCATTTGTTCTTCTAAATTATTTTTTTCAACTTATTTATAACAAAAAAAACTAAAACAGAGAAAAAGAAACGCAACTTACATCCTCACACTCTTTCATCTTCTTTTGAGCCCCATCAAAGTCAAAATTAACGTAAACACAGGCCAAAAACTCTGTAATTGGATCTGCAAAAGAGTGCTGTTCTTGTTGAATAACTTTAATAAATTCTTTGAATTGAGGCCTTCTCTTCTTGTTAACAATGAATGCAGTAGCAAGGTAACGCAAGAGGTGTGGAGCATTTGTTTGAATGGCATTTAAATACCTGGAAGAAACATTTCATTAATATAATAACAAAAATCTATAATCGCTACAAGAAAACATAATAGAATGGCAAATAAGCTATACTTGTCCTGATTAAATAAGTCGATAATTTGTGTTCTCCCATTATCATGGTTGAAGAAGATGAATAGACTCCAATGCATAAGCCATATCCTACTTTGAACTTGATTCAGTGAGGAGGTAAAGTTCTGAAAGAATATTTACATTAACTTCTTCAAAAAAAACAAATAAATAAATAAATTCAAAGTTTTCATGTAAAAAGACCTTTGAGTCTATAATGTCCTTCAATCGGTTCAACTCTTCCAGAGCTATATCCCAATTCTGCATCAAAATTTCAGCTGCTAGCTTTCCCCATAAGGCACTCAGGCTTCTTTCAGCACTGGTGCACAAAGCCCGGTACTGATATAGATAATCAGCTGCTCCCGAGTAATTCCCACACTCAAACTGAAATTTGGCATACTGATACAACGCTTCTATCTGCTCTGGACCAATCTGATTCAACATAAAAAATTATGTAATGTTATATAGAAACTATAATATGATAAATAGCAAAAATGAAACTTATTTCATAAGATTGTGCCTTTACTGCTTGAAGTTTTAACACATAGACAATCATTTGTTTCCGTGTTGGCAAATCTTGATTATCTATAAATGACTTAAAGGAACAGTTTACATAAGAGAGGACAGAGGTAAATAAGCAATCTTAGTTTCTCCTTTCATAACCTGTTTTAAAGGTATAAAAACTGGTTATCCGAAATAAATTGCTTCACCACTTTAGTGGTATCATATAATCAAAACAAGGATCACTTAAACCACTGAAAACCAATTATTGTGAGACAATCAAAATAATTAGTTCTATAATTCACTAAATACAGCTACTCTATAACCACTCAAATAATCAAATTAGCCCATCTTTTATTTAGCCCAAAGTACATGGATATAACATCCAAACAGCTTCTGAAAAGAGAGGAACATTTCTACTTTTGTAATTATAAGGAGACATTACTCCATTTTTTAACACCTATAATGCACTAATTACAATATCAATCTAGTAAATAGACCATAAATCAAGTACAGACTACAGACAAGATACCTGGTAACGATCATTGAGCATCTGAAGGTTATACTGCTTGTCAGCCCTCAACTCCTGAACTGCATTTGGATTTTGCAAAAATGTGACTAATGGAGCTGCTGCCTCCTCCAAAGACTTCAACCTTGCCACCACCTCTACTCTCCTGTCCACCATATCTGATAACAGGCACCCACAACATCAAAAGAAATATAAAAGAACATATAAAGAAGCATATATAAAAAATTGCTAAAAGCACCAGCTCTATATCTAACAGAAATATCAAACTTTAAACACCCAATACACATCAAACCACATGCAAGCTACGCTGACTTATTGGATTATATAAGTTCAAGAATAGTATACTCTCCTACGCATAAGAAATTTAGTGATATTATCATAAATAAACAACAAGAAATTGACCTTAAAGATATATTACAAGTTATTTTTGGCATTGATATTGATACAAATTCAACAACTTTTCAAAGAGAGATATGATAATCACATTAACTTTATAAAAAACATGCCATACTCAGTTAATCTCAAAATCGTTGTTTTCAATTTTACAAAGCAACAAGTTTGACTTGAAAATCAACCTCTACTATCCTAACTTTTCTTGTTTGGAATGATTGTGTGATTCTTTTAGAACACGGCGTTCAAAACTGCTGCAGCTTGACTATAGACATGCAGTTTAAACCCCATAGTTGGCTAATGTAAGCATCCGCTTGTTCGTAAATAAAATCAAAAAATAGAAAAAGCTACAATTTACTAGTAAGGGGAGTGGTCACAACTCCGCGCCATGCTGCCATCAGCTTCCATTCCCACCACTCAACCATACGGTGGTCACTCCCTAGCATACCAAATTCTAGAACACACCTAACGCACTACCCAAATATAAAAAATAAAAAATAAAACAATATAGAAGACCTTCACCACGCTCGCCTCTCGGCGTGCTTTATCATCACGCACGGCCACAACCCAACAACCTCAAGGTGCCTCCATCACACACACCCCGCCACGTCCAATCCCTACACTCCTAGAAATTGGATACCATATGCATTCTAAATGCAAGTTATATTCTTCACGTAGACTAAATGACAAGTTAAACTTAATTATATTCGTTCTAATTTGAAGCAATATGCATATCAATTTTGCAGTTCATATCTACTAGGTTTAACATCTAAGAGTCGAACTGTAACACTTTGTTTTTGTTTCAACTAAGGAGATTCAAAAGTACATATATTCACGCAATACAGTAACAAAATAGTCTATAAAAACAAGAAAAAAAAATCATATGAAACTAGACTTGTATCACCTTGAGGAACATCTTCTGTGTGGTAAAGAGACTTATGGATATCCATGGCGTAATCAACCATATTAGTGTTGTTCAAAAGCTCGATCTTAGCCTTAAGAATTTGATCGTTTGGGTAAAGCTCGCGCTCTTGAGTGAATTCCAATAGCGGAAACACAAGATGCCTGTCAAGATTCGGAGCAATTCTAGGTGTTAAATCGTATTTTGCCATCGCCATGACTGGATTTCGAAGCTTTGTCTGGGTTTTCCCTTAGGTTAAAGATTTCTGGAGGCAAGTAGTAGCGTTCCAACGAAGGATTTTCGGATGGGGGATCTGGGTGTGAAAATTGCTGGTGCTAGGGTTTTATGACTTCCATCATTCCTTTTATTCATTATTGGCGTTATCTTCCATTGTGATCAAATTAGGTCCTCCATATTTCTGAATGTTACAATTTTGCTCCTGCGAAAAATAAACTTGCAAAAAAGCTGTTGTAATTTTAAACTAGAGTTTATACTTTACAAGGTCTGTTCATAACGAGTTTTTAATTGTTCGCACGATACGTTGAACGAATGCAAATTCATATGTTGGTTTCTTAAGTGTATTTGACTTGTTTATGTAACTAAAAAATAATTTATTATCTAATGGTGTTGTATACAGAAAACTGCATAAGTTTCAATACTTTTTAACTATTATGAATCCGTTCATAAATGATTAAAACTTAATGAATTCAATAAAACATTTATAAAATTTATTTATATTTATTGGTATGAGTTTCTTTTAAATAAGCATATATATATATATATATATAAGGAGGTTCATGCGAGAAGCTTCATTTTTGCAAGAAGTGCGAGACATGTTTTTCACCCTTAGATTGTTTGATCAATGGTTATAAATAGTTATGGTATTATAGTAATTAATTGGGAATTATAGGTTATTAAAATATTAAGCAAAAGGGCATTATAGTAATTTTTGCCTCCATTAAATCTCATGCCTAATTTATTAACTTGCCTTACTTAGTTCTTTACCTCTCTTGTTAGGTAGAGACGTAAAAAAAACCTATATTAACTTGCCTTACTAAATTTATTAACTTGCCTCCATTAAATCTATGAGCCGCCGGCGACATTTGAATAACACAGCCATCAAAATATATCTCAACACCATACATCTCCTTCGTTAGCCATCTCCACAGTCGCACCATCTTCTATCAACTTTAACAACAACATTTACCGGTTATCTTTCCGGTAATCAAATCTCGGGTCATCGTTGCTGCCGCCCCTTTGTTTGCCTTCCATCGTTAGTGGGCATCTTACCACCACTGCCTTCCGTCGTCGCCTCCCTCAACGCCGTCGTCTCCTCCCTCAAAGCTACTACCGCCACCGCCGCATACACTCAAAGCCATGGGGATCAGATCAAGGTCAATCACCCTGAAGTCACTGGCTGGTGTGTAATATAAAGATAATAAAGAAATACAAGACATCTTCATCGACCTCAATTTACAACTATTTGAATGGTTTGGGTATCGAAGCAGGTCTACAAATAATTTGAATAGTTTCTTGTTTTTTAAAGGCAGGTACTTGAGACATGATGATTATTTGGGTTCATTGTTTTAAGTTTTTGTGTATGATAACTAATTTATTATCTGTTATTAATTTTGTTTTTTCATTGTTCAGTGATGAATACTGATAAATTATAAGAATTTTGGTAATCTTGTTTGGTGTGTTATGGGTTCACGAATGAACATTTGTTATTCGTTATTAATTTTCTTTTTTCATTGTTCAGTGTATTATGTGATCACGAATGAAATATTTGTTGTTTTAGGAAAAAATTTGGTATTTTGTATGTAAAATGTTCACTAGTGAATTTCAAATTATACGGTTTAAAAAGTTTATTAATGGTTTTGATAACTGTTGGCGTGGATATGTTCACTAATGAAGACCGTATACATAAAGAAAAGTTTGTAAATCGTAGGTTGTGTTCAGTAGTGAATACAATATATTAATAATAAAGTAAAAGTAAATCTAAAAATCAAGAAAAAAACTAATTAGAGAAAGAAAAAAATTAATTAAAGAGGTGAGAGAAAATATTTTTGTTTACTAATTTACCCTTTTGAATTAAATAAAAAGATTAATTATGATTAATGTGAACCACAAGATCAAAAACCAATCAATGGCTGAAATTGCTTCTCGTACTTCTCGCAAAAATAAAGTTTCTCGCAAGAACCTTCCCCTATATATATATATATAGAAGAGTTTAAATGAGAATTGTTTTACGTATGATAACTGTGGGAACAAATCATAATCCTTGATTAAAATTAATCAAGAGCTAAAAGTTTTTGACGGATCATTAATGACTCATAAATAACTCATTCACATTAATGGGAGGTATTTTGAGAAAACCAAGTTTCGTAAAATAATGACGACTCACCCGGACGCAATTCACGGTCAGGTAAATATATAAATGACAAAAATACCCTATTAATGAGTCATTATTGGTGTTAGAAACAGTTCTCGATTAAACTTTTCCCATATATATTCTATTAAAACCAAGGTTCTAATAATGTGAGGTGCGACGTGACGTCGTGGTCAACCCTCAAGTCATGACGATGCTATAACGTTTTCTAGTGTGTGACTTAAGGCGACAATTTTGTATTTAAATTATATTATAAGCATACAATACAATTATACAGACAAAAATAAAGAAACACCTAAGTATAGATTTATAACATAATTTATTAACCTCTTTATTCATTTTAGTATATTCAACGATCCATGTAACTTAATAACTCTATATATTCACCCCATATTAACTCAATACTTTTATCATTAGTCAAAAAAATACGGTTTATAACGGGTAAATGCCCGTTAAATTGTACCTTCGCATACGTCAAGCCTTAGGCCCAAGTCTTGGACATTGACGTGACGACATGGTCAAAACTAAAGTCTTGACAAAGCCGATGCGAGATTTTTTGAACCATGATTAAAACCTTTTGGCAATTTTTTATTCACAAATTGAAGCATTAATTTTGCTTAGGACCTTTACGTGATTACTCTCCTAGGCGATAGGGTGTTTAATCGATTTAATTTTTGATGAGAAATAAAAGTTTATACTAGTGTGTATCTATCAAAAATTTATGTGCAAGAATTAAGAGAAAGTTTAATTAACCAATTGACTTTATCATGAATTTAATACACTCAACTTTCAGAATCTACAGATTGAAGAAGTTATCCAAATACCTAGAACCCTTAAAAGAAGAACAAGAGTTGGTAAGTGATTTGGGTTTTCATTACGTACAGAGAATTATAGGAGAATGTGTTTACAATTACAAAAGCCACTCTACTCTTTTGACTCCACACTATTTATAGTTAGTTTAGCCACTAACAACTCTAACAATCTGCAACTAACTTTCAATGCTGACTCATAACACACCGCAACTCCGCACTTTGTGACTACTCCTCTCTGCCGTCGCCGACCTTTGAGAGAACCGTTGTTTGTGGTTAGATCGCTGGAACGCTCAATATGTGTTTTCATCATCAATTTCGTCGAGCCTGTCCACCGTAACTATGCCCTTTGTGTTTCCATCCTCACTTTCTTGTATGTTGACCTTTCAACAACCTTTTTCTGCAGATTGATGCTCGAATGTGGCTTGAGGTATGTAAGTACAATCTATTCCTTTGTATTCCTCTGATATGTTCTCTTACTTATAACCCTACACTTCTCCCCATTTGCGAACATGGTATTTAGGTTTTTCCCCTTAATTTTGCTATCAAATTACTTGTAGAGGTCTTAAGGTTTGTTTCTTTATATTGGGTCTATAAGAATTTGATTTCACTGTCTTTGTTGTTGAGGCTAACATTGTTACTATTTAGATATGCGACTTTGCGTTTAATTAACTTCTTTATTGAATAATTGATCGATTAGGCGAAGGCAGGGACATGTGTTGATTATGGTTATGATTTATTGATTCGAAAAACACAAATCTTTGACTACTATCTTCCCAAGTCAGTGGTGTTCAAATTTTCCGGTTTAGTTTCTTAATGAGTGTTTAAAGTTTACCTCGGAGAGATTTGAGGTAGGAATATCTCTTCTTTCATGGAGTTAGAATTACAATATGTGATTTATAATTTATATGCTTATTATTGTGTACGAAATTCTGAAATAGTTGTATATTTTACTTCATAGTCTGTTTTAGTATACTTTCTTATGATATTTACACTTTGTAAAACAAAAATCACACCTGTAGAGTTTATGTATTTGGAGACAAGTTGTATATTTATATATTTGTTGGTGATTACTTTGATCTTAGTATCTTACTAATTGATGTGTGTTAAGTTGCAAATTTGCAGTGTGTTTGACATGGGTAATTTTGGGCTTCTACATGTATTGTGTAGTTACAACATTTTAGATAGTTGTTTAGGGTTGGGGATATTTATAGAATTTTAGATGCATACGCTTGTGTGACTGTGTTTTTGACTTCCTAATCCTTAAAATTGGCAAACAAAATGTAAGGTTTTGTTGAATTATTGTCATGGTTTTGCTGCATTCGAGCTCCTAATATAGATGTTGCTTACTTTTGTTCTTTGGCAATCAAGAGACTGCATATAATATGATTGATGAAATGTTTAAGAGAAACTTAGTAACATGACTTATTGTGAAGTGATAAATCTTTACAATCCCTAACAAATTGTTAAAAAATATGTATTTTTTGTCTATCGTCTCTCGTACATCTCTTCAAAATTTTAAACTAATAGTTGTTTTTTTGCTTCATCACATGAGTGCTGAATCAAGTACTTGATATAATAAGGAAATTCATGGTGGTTGTTAGTTTTCCATTAATGTAACTTCTAAGTATTTTTTTATTTATTCATATTATTTATTTATTTATTATGTGATTTAGGTCATAGGAAGCCCTCTCAACTACTTACTGGTTTAGGTAGGTGGGTCAATAGATAAAGAAGTTAGAATAAGATTATTTACGGCTTAACTTTATTTACTCTTGTTATGAAGAACATCAAAAGGTGGGGGATGTTTTCATTATGCATGCAACCAACTTGTGTTATCCATCATGACCATTTTTGTGTTGATGTTATATTTGGCTGTGTAAATTGAATTGTGTATGAAGATTATAGAAGATTTTTTGTCGGAAAAAACTTATACGAATATTCCATAATTATTGGTGTTTTACTTTTGTGTAGCGAAACGAAGATTTCCAAGCCGTGAGTGTATATGTTAAGATTAATATATCTATTTTCGAGGTAAGAGTAACACTCTCATCTTCAAGTAGCTTTCGTATGAATCATGACAACTTTTTATCATAATATATTTCCTCATTTATTAAAATAACTTTAAATAGCTTTAGCTTACTTATTTTTGTTTGTTGGACATCACGTGTTAAAGGTGGCAAACAGGCAATTATGGCCGATTTATTCATTGGCGTATGTTCTATAACCCAAATCTTACATTACTTCAATAATACTTGCTAAGACTACAAGATAAGCATCCGTATTGGTTTATATTTATTTTTCTATTTAGAAATTATAGATGATTTTCTTGGTTGTATCATATATTTATTTGGTGTATAGTTAGTTCCTTTTGTAATTTCCATAATAAAGAGGTAAATGTAACGATCCTCTCGTGGGTGTTTATAAAGTTCATTTGGGTTTTGGTAATGGCACTAAACCTACATGGTTTAGAACTTTAATATATTCGGTATATTAGGCTACAATTGTCATACATTTACAATTGATTTTACAAAAGTTGGGTAATATATATGTAAATGGGTGGACACAGTGGGATGCTATATATGGTGTGAAGAGAAGATTGTAAAAAGTATTTGTTAGAGATCTCGGCTAAAACATGTTAAACATTGCATTATCTCAAATAACAAAAAATAGAAAATGAAAATAGGTAAAAAAAACACATCCAGACAAGTTTTCTAATTTATAACTATTATTATTTGGAGATTATTAATATGATTATTTATTATTATCATTGTTATTTATTATTTATTATTTTATCATTATTAATAGTTTTTATTTATAAGATGGTTATTATGATAATTTATTATTATCATTATTATTTATTATTTATATTTTATCATTATTATTAATTATTTATTATAATTATAATTTATTTTTATTATTATTATTATTACTATTATATGTTTGGAAAAGTGGAAAACATATTTGTTATTGTTGTTGTTAGAAAAGTGGAAACATGCTTGGAAAAGCGAGATAGGTAGGAGTTCTATGTCTGCCCCCTTTGTTCATGCCTTCAATCAGTGGTGGCCTTGAGTGGGTGAATACATTTGTTAGACCAAACGTTATGCATCACTCGATGAGGGGCGGATACCTTTGGGTACCTTCGGGTGAGCTCGGGAACACCATTTCGGGTGTTTCTGTAGCCCAATCGGGTATCCCCTCCGGGCTTTTTTACTCGA
>JAUEJL010055904.1:0-19617 GCA_032274825.1 Drosophyllum lusitanicum | reverse complement strand
ATATCTTATGCAAAAAGCTATATATAGACAGACCTTTTAAAGTTGAGAATTTATAATTAGTTCATCTAATGCTATTTTGATTATATATAGAAGACGTGAGGGGAATAGTGGCATCTTAATTAATTTTAACTCGCCTGCATATATGCATGAACCATTTCACATGTACGTTAATTTTTATCACAAACGAAGGAACTTTACCACTTACCGGCCAATACTCTTTGGTTGGATTAATTATAAATATACAAACCATAATACAAACAAGAATCCCAATTTCTCTAATTTTATATATATTGCACTTTTTGGTGGAAAAGTAAATGATAATTTCAATTTAATTAATACCTAATATCTTTATAGAGAAATTAATGTAATTAGAATTGATTCGATCCAACAATTCTGGAAAAGTGACAACAAGCTAGGGGTTGAATTATTTGAAAAATGTTGTTTTATTTTCCTCTTTAATTGTTTGTGAGCCGCAGTGCCTCAACATGACTTCTGGGAGTGATATAAGCCGGTGCCAGTTTTACATGGACATGCTGACTAAATGCCGCAAAGCCGACTCCACTATTCCGGCTTCTGTCGGTTTGTGAAGACATCGATCTACGTATGATGAATTGAAGAATGACAAACTTACTACTTGTTGCAGCAGAGTACGTACACGTAGCCTGCTTGTTTTTCATTTAACAGATCGATGTATTGAGTATGCGTGTCTAATAAGTCATGCTTACAATTCGTTTTAGTTTTAAATATTTGATGCAAATGAATCGGTGATGTGGGTGGGTTAAGATTGAGTATGAAGGTGAAGTATCAAAACATATTGCTTTTCTTGTTGAGGTTTTAATTATGCGTAAACTAATTAAGTTGACTCAACGTACTCTCAAGCAAGCTATATATTCCAAGAAAAATAAGTACGCATTTGGAATCAATTCTTGATCCAAGTCAAGTTGAGCTTGAGTTTGCACTACTCAAATTAAACACTTTGTTTGTGCAACTTTATATAAATTACGACAAATATAGTCCCAAAGCTTTTATTTTTATATTACGTACTTAGTTGAAAAACAAATAATAATTAAAAACCTTTCCTGCCATGCCACATGAGTCTCAATCCCCTTCTCTTTAACCTCTCCCACTCTCGCTCATTTTTCAGTGAACTGGACTTGTAGTTATCTATAAACCTCACCTCTAGCAAACCTTTCTCTCGATCCCTTCACCACCAAGTCACCAACATAATTACTTACTCCTCTTTTGTGATTACAATCACAAACACCACACACACACACACACACACCTGCCTGGCTACCTATCTATCTAGATGCATTCTTACTCAAAGTTTTGTCTGCAAGCACAACCAGTTGCTTTATTAACCGAATTAACTAAACCGCAGTAGAAAACCTGGTTCAGTTTTTGGTTTTATGATTAACCTAAACTTTAGGTTTGGTTTGAGTTTGTGCTAAATCTGAACCCAATTAACCAAAACCTGCCCCATGTAAGATCGTTTAATTTTTAGTATATTTTACGATTTTTGGCACTATGTATTTATTTGGTTAAACAGGAAATAAATTTAACCAAACTATTTTCAAATCCTAAAAAACCTGAGCTTATGTGTGTCGATACAGAAGTTTGCTCCTTTGCAGTCTAAATAATCGTGTCCCACTTTTTGAGATCCTAAATTCGATTTTCTCTAAGACCATTTTGCTCATTTTCATTACAAATTCACTAGATCCAACGGGTTCAAATGTAATGTTGTGGGTGTGCGAGTACGTCTGTAAACTAGTCGAGCTACAAGCTCGAGCTTGATCAAACACTTTAGGCTAAGGTCAAGTTTAGCTTGATAACTCGACGAGCATTCTTGATGCGGTCTTGGATTCTACTTGAAAAGGATTCAAGATCGGCTCGAGCTCAACTCGAAAAGCTTGAATACTAACTCCGTTTTAAAAATATCGTCCATTTTTAACCTTTTGAAATCTTTCTTTTTCAACTTTGACTTCAAATATTTTTTTTCAATGTTATATTATAATTGATGAGAATTATACCAATGAAAATACATTTTAAAACACAATTTATTCATATATTTTGCATCAACTATTATATAACACAAAACAATAATATTTAAACTCAAAGTTGAAAAAAAAACTTTAAAAAGTTAAAAGTGAATAATATTTCTAGGACGGATGGAGTATTTGTTTAAAAACGATTTTAAAGAATCAAACTTGTTTCAAATATATGTAAAATGTATATCGAATAACAAAAATAATTTCAAAACGTGTTTATATTATAGTTCTTTTATTGTAAGTTGAAACTGACTTTAAAAAGTCTAAACCTGATAAAATTCATCAATAATAATATTTTTAAATTCAAATTTATATATTTATATATAGTGTACACGTCTATAGCTATTGCTGAGCCCATTTGAACCGGTTTGTTTTTTTATATAATTTAAGCTCGTTTTTAAGCCTGATTTCAAACTCAAACTTGATCTCGATAAAAACTCGATTTGTTTGCAAACCTATATGTGAGTATACGGTGCACCAAACATAAGCCAAAACCTTAAACCAAGATGGCTCTATCAAACTATTAGCTTAAGAAGCCATACACATCGTGGAAGCACAATTCGGTAAGATGTAACCAAACATGAAAAATGAATAAGTAGGACACAAAATCAAAAACAAAAAAAAAAGGCAAAAAGAAACTATGAAGACTTGCAAATCATGACAGTAAAATTTCAAATGTAACAAACTGAAAATATAAGTTGCTGCATGTAGCGAAATTATTGCTCTTGCATTTCATATTCAGTTACAAATTTAAAACCCAATAGAGTAGCTAATGAAATCGTTGGGATATTGATAATTTCTTTTTTCTTTTTTTTTCTGATCAACACAGGCTGATTACCATAAGATCAATCTCTGAAAAGTTCGATTCTGATCGCAGCAAACCGAGTATCATCAATCCTGGTAAAAAAGATGAGGGTTATAGTGCTACTTTTATACTTTTATAGAGTAGTAAAAACATATGTGCAGTCCTATCAATGGCCCACAGGAAGAACAGCTATAACTTTGATTTTAGGAATCACTCCTACATAAGAAATACAAGGGGCTAAATTTGGTTTTTCTACTGTTAATTCATTTTATTAAACCAGGAAAAAGTTTTTATCTTCATTAACAACAAGAATAACTGTAAGCAAAAAGAAAGACCATCATCTTCTGGAGGACATAGTATTGTGGGCATTAAATCAGTCATATATTGTGGGCCTGTGGCTAGTTATGCATGAGTGATGTATATGCTTAAACTAGTCAAGGAGTTTTTAGATCAGCAAGCTGACCAAAAGCAACACAGAAACTTTAATATTCTATAGATAACAGAAAATGTTTACGAAATGTAGTATAAGAGCACTTTTACTGGTGACTGCCACATAAGCATGACAGACTGAACCCATGATGCGCATAGTCATGACATCCCACGGCACTCAAATATGTGGAACACTTTTTTCTTTCGATTTCATTGTTTAAAGGGAAATAAAAAAATGGAGAACGCCAGTCACCACCATCACAGAAGTGCATGACAAGCTCATGATACTCCCACTACAAGTCCTCTAATGGTTATGAGAATAAAAAATTACCCCACCTTAGAAACGTGTGTCTCAGGCCCATCGAATTTCTGTGAGCACTCAGAGTATGCAGATCCTATGCCGACTCCTGCGCCAAAAGCAATTGATGCCCATCGACTAACAGGGGAGCCTGCCAACAGGAAAACACAACAATTTGTTTTAAGATGTATTTTAAGCTGTTACAAACAATTGTAGAAGCCATTCTACATATGCACAAAAGTGTCCCACGAGCACAGAAATGGTATATATGTCAGCCAAGGGCATATATTCATTAATATTTTATAATAATACTCCTGTTTAAGCACATCCCTCACACGAACTACTACTGATTGTGTTGCCAAAATCTTCATTTTTATGCATTCACGAAACCTGCATCTTTTCATTTCTTTTTGTCTCCTGATTTCATTACAATCGAAGGGAAGCCAGCAGTAAAACGCTTGCACAACATACTTTGGAACTTGGTTTATTCAGAGTACTTGTGTGTTACTGAGGAGTTAGGATGCTAGAATGTATGTATATTTTATCCTTGGTGTAGGTTTCTATTCATATTTAACTATTGAAATAATCCCCTCCTTTTAACAAACTGTAAAATATAGATAGTTGGATATATTCCGCTACTTTTTACAAACTCTAAGACTAACAAGAACAATTTGGATGATGCAAGAACAAGACTAACAAGATTGTATGATTCTAACGAGATTGTATGTGCGAAAATCATGATATCCAATTTGTGGACACAGTAAGCTAGATGCAAGACTAATAAAATTTTATGATTCTAACATCTAAGCCGTCCCTTCAAATTCTCTTTGTTGCATGTAATACAAAGCTAGGAATTAGAAAACTTGATCCTCTTATGATCAGCTGCATGAATGCAGATGGGTTGGTGGTGTTTTAGCTCTGAGATATCATTAGTTTAACATTTGCTTCTACGAAAGGAACACGGCCCAACCAGAAGAATACATCTTTCCTTGTACAAATGCTTCTTCATTCTGTCTCATTTCCCTTAAAGATAATGGGATTTTCGAATAATCAAGAAAGCAGAACTGCAGTACACCTAAGATTAAAACATATATTCCTTACAACAAAACTGGAATCTTGAAGTCTTACATGTAAGAATGGTTGGTACCCCTAATTTAGGGTGATATGTAATGCTTTTCATTACAATGATAAACCAAGGGCAACAACAAGGAGTCTAGCCTCACTATTTGATTCAATCAGCTTCCAATGTGAATTTTCCTAGATTAAGCAAAAGGAAGTGGGTACGCATCTACAACTAGGGGATTTAGGTTATCAGTAACCCAACAATCGAATGCAGTGGTCAAAATTGATTTAAGGGAATCGGGAATGGATGGAGAACTTACGGAAGAGAAGGAGGGCAGCAAGAGCGCCGGTGGCAGAAGAGTATACGAATCGACGAACACCCAAATCAAGATAGGCGTCCCACTTGGCGTTAAGATCGTAATCAGAGGGAATCTCTTTGCTTTCAGCCATGTTTCAAAGCCGTGGAGAGTGTTCTTGCCCCTTTGCAAGTCTTCCTCTGTATACCTAATTTCAAAGTCGAAGGATTTTACAGGACCATGTGTTGGTCATCATTTTACATCTAATAAGTCGTTCAGACTTCAGATGGTTAAAATGCTTGTTTGCCCTAAATTTCATTACTTTTTTAAAATTTTATTATTTTTTATTATTCTCGAATTGCACATTTGATCGTTTTTAAAAAAATTGTAAATTTTGTTTTAACTACCATTTTGTTACAGTAAAGTTTTTTTAACGTTTTCTATTAACTAAGTCGATTAATTATTGTAAATTAACTTTTTATCCCTTTTCAACTTCAATCTTTAGGGTTTACAAAGATTACATATATGGTCATTTAAAAAAAGTAAATTTTAATATATATGACAAATTTCGTCCTTTAATCAAAATACTAATAGTTGTGGTGTACATTTTTTACGTATTCAATCATTTACACTAACTGACTTTATGTTTAACGGTTGAAAACTCACATATGCGTTGCACATGAGAGCGGTTTTATCATTTTCATAGATATTCTTGTTAACAAACACCATTTATCTTTCATCATTAATGCTTTAACTTTAACACGTACACACACACACACTCTCTCTCTTTCTCTCTTCTCTCTCAAAACACTTTCTTTATCTAGTAGGGGTGAGCATGGTTCGGTTTTGGCATAAAACCGAAACCAAACCAAAAATTTTGGTTTTTGGAAACCAAAACCAAAACCGTTCGGTTTTGAGTTTTGAAGTTGGTTTTTGGTTCGGTTTTACTGTTTTTCCTTTTTAACCATTAGGATTTGAAGCCATATAACTATCATTGTGAAACTATGAAATTAAACAAGACTGAAGGTCAACATCAAGATGTGTGCCGTCTCATTCAAACTATATACATTGCAATTGATACAAGCAAAATGTCAGTCAAACGTTTAAACATTAAAGTCAAAGTTGAAACAAATTAAAACTCAAAGTAAATCGATAAATAACAGATTGGCAAAACTGAAAATCGAGATGAACAATCAACTCTAGATGAACTGTATACAACTCAAAAAACTAGAACCTGAAAATCGAGATAAACAACTAGAAATGGATTTCTATATTAAGCTGGAAATTGATAAAATCGAGAAGAAGTAAACTCGTCGACTCGAAATGAAGTGATGTAGGTGAACTCAATGAGTAGTCTTACGGCCAAACGAAGCTGCAACTGTGAAGGAGATCTGAATTGGTGTGAGGCCTCTTTGGTGGAACTTTAATGTAAACGAGGGGCGGTTATGTAAATGGGAAAGTCATATCCCTAATATAATTTATATGTTAAATCCCCATTATAACCTTGTTTGAAATTACATCATATCCTAAAATCCATTTATCCATCTCGCATACGTATACATGCCCCACTTGATCTTGTTGTCGTCGAGATTCAATATATGTTCTTGTTCAAGGCTGCTGTAGAAACATTTATTCTTGAAACGAAAAGTTTTTCTTCATATAATCTATCGTCGAGACTTCATGCTAAAAATGGATGATACGGTCGGTAATTGTTCAACACAGAGATGGGAGATAATAAATAAACATGAGAGTCGGTTTCTCTCTCATGTTTGTGACGGAACATGATAAATAAACATGAGAGGATCTTAACCTTTGGTCTCGTTTAGAGCTTCTGGATACAACTACAAAGGAAAGGATCATGTATCTATGGATAGGTGTTTTATTTGTGGAAGATATGGGAGTGCGGTCTTTGCCAATACGAAAGTAGTGGTAGAAGATTCACAAGTGCAAAGGTGCTCGATCTCTCATGCAATCATAGGAGCGACATCTGATGCAGGTTATAGAATGGGAGGTATTAAATGGAACAGCACTTTTAAAGAAGAGAGTTGATGGTATGTGATTGTTGATTATGATAGTTTCTTGGGTTGCTACACAGGTTTGATGATGGGTTGATTCAGCTTAGTGTTTAGTTCGGTCAATATAAGCGAAAGCTTTTAAAGACGAATTCCATGTAGAGCATGACTTTTAATCGAAAACGACCGATAGTTTTTGGTTCAATAGTGAGTTATTCAAAGATGATAAAGGGATGTTTTTTCAGAAGCAGACATTATTATGTGTGGTTAATGGGTCGCTCAGATCAGACTTTCCAAACAGAGCTTGTGAAGATGTCAGTGTGCAAGTGTGGGTTGTAGTAGTGGAGTTTATGGTTGAAGTCTTTATAAAGTCAGTGGAACAGTTGGTGCAAGAGTTGATCAGATGTATTTTTGTGACTGGTGGAAATGCAACATATGTACTTACCATGTCAGTGTAGTAGATGTGCAGCGGCTTATCATCTCTTGATAGCAGCTTATTATCCTTTCTTTTAACATCAATAAGATTTCATATCATTTCAAAGGTTTGAATACCTCGGATACGACCTCAAATACAACCTCATGGACATGTCGTATCTATACACAGACTCGCAGACAACTAAAACCGACGTAATCATAATCGAACATAATAGTAAACACTATTAGCTGAAGGCCATGTCTCCATGACATGACTTTTGTACTCCCACTTAATCCTCACAGCAGCAGCCATCGCCATCTGTTTGGTCTCTTCCACAGTTGTATTGCAGTAAGAGGATACCTATCAAAACTTCGTAATATATATCTCCCACCTTCTTGAATAACTCGCAGACAGCAACATTAGTTTATAGTTCAGCTCATTAATGCATTAGATTTCATAGATAACTGCCACCAAAGTTTAAGCTCCTCGCATTTACTGTATCTTATCGCCAACATTAATTTGTAGATCAGCAACATGACTTTAAGGTTCAGAGCTTGTCACCAACTGCGTGACCACAAACATATAATCCAACAGTTCACTCTATTTAAGCCGAGTCTTCATTGGATGCAGGATTGCAATACCATTCTCAACCTGTATGATTAACCATCCCTTGATATGACAAAACTCACAGATATAATTAAAAAATTAAAAAAATGTAGCTTATTACTTAACCAAAAGACAGAATCATAAAATTCGCAGATACGATGATAAGTTGACAAAATGAAATACTTAACCAAAAGGACAGAGAAAAAATTGGACGACAGATATTGGATTTTTGTGTTTTGGATCAAGCAAAGTTCATATAAATTGACGATATGGTCAATCATGGAATAGAACTAAGCAAAAGGAGTAGATGAAATTCTTCTTTTTAAAAACATAGCAAAATCAACATTTTGTGGGATGGAATTATAAGATTAGCCTTCTATTCGTTTATCCTAGTACACACTATTCATAAAATTGCAAGTTTTGTGACCCTGAGCGATCCTTAAATATGAGAAATTCTTGTTTGACAAAAACTTATTAAAAAAATTCATGAAACTGGAAACTGAAACAAGATGTTGAGTAACTATCAGCTACTAAGATCTTCCGACTCGATCCAACATTGAATCACAAAGCTTTGCGGCGTCCACACAGTCTCCAACATTATGAACCCGAACAATATTTGCACCACCCAAAACCGCACATGTAACAGCAGCAACAGTCCCTGGATCTCTCTCAACAGCAGAAGGCCGACCACAAACCTGACCCAAAAACTTCTTTCTTGAAGGTCCGACCAACAAAGGTGCGCGTGAAACCCCCAAGTTTTTTCGCCCAATCTCACTCCTAATTCTCTTCAATCCCATCAAAATCTCCAAATTATCTTCGGTTTTCTTTGAAAACCCTATCCCGGGGTCAAGAACCATCCTCCAAGCAGGAACGCCACATAACTCTGCAACTCGCACACGCTCATACAACTCGTCACTAACTTCTTTACAAACATCAGCATACTTCAAATTCTCACTGTTTTGCATCGTGGACGGGTCACCTCTCATGTGCATAGTGATATATGGAACATTGTGATTAGCCACAACACGAAGCATATCAGGATCTAACTTTCCACCTGATACATCATTGATTATATGAGCCCCTTTCTTAAGTGCCTCTGAAGCAACTTCAGAGTAAAACGTGTCTATAGATATAAGCTTTCCTTCAATTTCAGGCAATTCGAGAATCTTCTCAAGAACATGAATCAGCCTATCTAGTTCTTCCTCAACTGAGATCTTGGTTGCCATTGGACGTGTTGATTGACCTCCAAGATCAATTATGTCCGCCCCTTCGGAGATCATTGTCCGGACACGAGATATAGCGGACCCCACGGAGTCAAACTTACCTCCGTCACTAAAACTATCGGGTGTCAAATTCAAGATACCCATGACAGAAGTTTTCTTTGACCAATCCCATAAATGATCATTGACCGCTAAAACTCTTCTTAACCCATCTTTCCCTATCAATGATTCACCACCTAATTCTTCCCAACTTTCAAGAAGTCCTTTTTTTGAGAAAGAATGCCAGCATAGAACTGTATCATTGTCAATATCCGACCCCAATAAGTCAACTAACGGAGCCATAACAAATGGCCTCTCAAAGATCCTTTCGTGAGGAACAGTGAGAATTTCCGAGTTAATTCTGTATTTACCATAAAACAGTATATCTAAGTCAATGGGTCGTGGCCCGTACCTAATCCCTTTGGTTCGGCCCATTTCTTTTTCAATTTTCTTGAGGACCGATAGCAGCTCATGCGGGCCAAGCTTTGTAATGGCTCTGATGGCAGAATTGAGAAAGAGAGGCTGATCGGTCACATAAGCAGGTTCAGTTTCATAAAGACAAGCATGTCGTTTTATTTCTATGCCAAATTTCTTCATGTGACTCAAGGCTTCATTAAAGTTATTAAGCCTATTACCCACATTGCTACCTAAAGCAATTACCACTTCTTGTTCTTGAGAATGTACCTGTATTGAAGCATCTGAGGAGTATTTGAAGAACGAAAAAGATGCTGCATGAAAAAGGATGTAAAAACATCAATAATGTCGCTAGAGATTAAAAAAAAAAGCCTAAATCTTATAGGCATACAATAAATCCACTGTTTAACGCGATGAAAAGTTTAACATAAGTTTTTGACTATTAGTCATATATCTAAATTACTCACGGAGAGCGACAAAGTAAGAGAATGTCTTGGACCAGAAATTCATATAAATGAAATTAGGTAACATATTGACTTGTGTCAAACTTTCATTAGTTTATCTTTCTGTAAGGAACTACGAGGAAGTCTACCTCCATAAGACGTGCAAGCCCGAGTGCGTGCTGATCTTGATGGTAGTAGCTGCTTGAAAATATTCATTATATCAGATACGAACCTTCATCAACAAGCATTCAAGTTAATTGGGAAAAGGGAAACCTGCAAAATCAACAATGCCCAAAGCCCCATTACGATGATAAACGAGTATTATCTAAAACTTTAGCATTAACATAAGCTTAATTTTTACCAAAATACCTTTATGTTTGTTAAGTTCTACTTAATTAAGTGTAGAATGTATTTTAATTTATTCTAGATTTTAGAGAAGGCTCTTACTTCTGGGATGGAAGGACTACACTAGGCAAAACATGAGAGCTGATGAAAACTATAAAGAGGCCTTCAACATTGAAACGGCTAACTTTTGACTTTTGAAGTCAAACGCACAGCTCTCTATCATCCGGATTCAATAAAATATTAGCACCAACTTCTTCCTATTTCTTCATATGTATTCATAGGTCGATCAATTGACATAGCTCTCAAAATTTTTAAAAAAACTTGCATATTTTCATATGTATTCATAGGTCGATCAATTGACATCAAGACTTGATAGTTGATAATTCCTTTCTTCTCTAAGAAATGTGGAGCTAGTTACGTATCTTATGATTCTCAGCATCCTCAACAGGTCACAGTTTTGCAATATCTATGATGATTACCAATTAACAAAGGGAACTACAAATCTACTATCACATATGTCATCACTATTTGACTACAAAGGTAGAAATATACTCTATTAAGTTCAAGAATTGTGCATATCAACTTCACGGCTTGGAAATATTCACTTACGGAACTTCATCAACAGCAAGCCCTCAATTTAAGAATTGAGATGGGTCTATGCAAGTCAAGAAATTACAAGAACTATGAAACACTCAAACATGACATAAAGATTGAAAAATAATAAGAATTATCAGACGGAGAAGTTAAAAAACCCAAAAAGCAAGCACCTTTTAACACTCTTTGCAGCAGTGAGAAGACACACTTTGCAGCAGTGAGAATAGAATATGAGAGATTCAAGAGCTCATACAGTGTACACCAGTTTGCGCAGTGAAACCCTTTTGTAGGTTATTTTGTTAATACCTTGAAGTATACTGGCAATTTGGTCAAAAAGTAGCGATAATAAAAAGGCCGCTCGTTTTTTAGATAACGAGTTCTGAACTTCTTTAGATGTCCTTGCATTGTACATTGTGTAATTAATGTTGTACAATTCTCTGGTTTAGTAAATCCGGGTTTTGGAAAAGGTAAACTAAAGCCCTCATCTTTAAACCCCAAGGAGAGCGTTTGGTACTGTAAAATGATGGCGTTGAGGTGGGATTCTTGAAAGCTTAAACTTTTGGTGTTCCAAAAATGGCGTCTTTGCCTCCTTTTACCCAATTTTGTTCTTTGCACAGGTTCTCTCTCTCTCTCTCTCTCTCTCTCTCTCTCTGTGTCTGTGTGTACACTCACAATCACATATACATATACATATATCCATATGCCGACATACCTAGATGCTATCTATAGTAGGTTTATGTGTTGTAAGCTGAATCTCTTATGAATTATAGAACAGGGAACGGAATTCTGAAAATTGAGTTTTGATTATGTGTTTTGCTCAATTTGTTTACTCGGTGCTATGGAAAAACAAAGAAAGGACAAGGATAAAAACGGAGTGATTTGAAGAGAAAAGATAGTAGCTTGATTGTATATTTGTATGTTCTTGCGAGATCTCTTCTCCTGCAGCATTTTATCCTAAAAAATTAACGCTATAAGTGTTTAATCCAAACAGTGAAAATGCAATGAAGCTGTTGTTATCTCTTGTGCGTGATTTGAATTTTGAAGTAAAATGAAATAAGCTTTTTAACTCAAAAAATGATATGATATCATAAACTTACCAATAAGTACATCAATCTGTATGACAAAAGGTATCATGAACAGTAAAATGTTTGTGTTAAGTCTAATTGTTTATCAAGTTTCATATTCAGTTGTCAAAAGAACTCACAGTATTGTGTCTGGAATAAAATGGAAATGATGTGCTTTTGACTGGATTAAATTAGAAACTGATGACGAACTAACTCTACACTCTCTACTCGATTCTTACAACTCTAGTTCTTGTGTGCAGGTGGCAGTCCAATTTGCCTTCACTATCTATATTAAACTTTGTACAATTTCCTGAAGTTAGATTGCATCGGAGATTTGTCATTACAGCCATTCCTAGAAAAAACGTTGCAGAAAAGAGGTCCGATAGAGAAGAAGATGACTCAGAAAAGAAGCCAACAAGTAAAAGAGTTTCATCTAGAAGAAGGAAAAAAGCAGAAGTAGAGATTGCAGAGGAGAACCTGATACTAGAGAGTAGTATTAGTAACACAGATGAGGAGACATTATCAACTTCTGAGTCAACTAAGCCCGAGAAACCTCAAAGAAGAACTCGGAAGAAAGGTATGTCTTATGTTCATGGATAATGAGTGAGCAAATTTATAAACATTTGTTCTTGTTTTTCCATTGCAAAGAGACCATTGTTTATTCAAAATGTAAAAAAGAGAAAACCCTGCATTTAGGGGAAAAATAAGAAGATCAAATTTATACAGAAGTGCAAAGTATGATGTTCCTTTTTGGTGTTAATATTTTCTCATTTATATTTGGAAAATTTCTGCTTTAGGGAGCACACAATCATTGTTGAAGGGGCTATCGCTTCTTTCGAAGTTTAAGGGTCTATGTTATAAATTTATAACTAAATAAGGAACTTGGTTATCAATAATAGCCTGTAATTTGGTCCTTGTTTTAATTGTAAACTAATAGCATAGGCCCTTAAACATCGATCTTAAAAATGCTTTCCTTAAAAATAGAGATCGACTGAAAGTAAATTCCTTGACTGTTGGAGTAATTTGATCATTTATGCTACTTAGGAGAGTAAGTTGCAAAATATTTTGCTTTTAATTGTCCGTTCTTGTTTTCTAGAAAAAGCAGTTGCCTCTACTTTAAGTAGCTTAGATGAAGAGCCCGAAAAGAAGGTGACACGGCGGCGGCGTACTAAGAAACAGATTGAAGAGACCATAGAAGAAGGTAGTGAAACCGAGCTAAGTGAACGTGAAGATGATACTGATAATGAAAAAGAGCTACAATACGATCCAAGTGGTGGAGAAGATATTAGCTTTACATACTCGTGGCCTCCTTTAGTTTGTTGTTTTGGACCAATTCAACACGCATTTGTGCCATCAGGAAGGCGAGCCAATAGACTTATAGACCACGAATCACACGAACGTATGAGGGATGCATTGTGGGCCCCTGAGAAGTTTGTGAGGGCACCCGGAGGCTGTGCAGCCAATGTTGCATTATGTCTTGCTAGATTTGGGAGTAATGCAGCGGTGATGGGTAAAATTGGGGATGATGACTTTGGACAAGCGTTGCTGTATTATCTGAACGAGAGTAGAGTGCAAACTCGAGCCGTTCGGATCGATGCGAAACGAACGACAGCAGTTTCACGGATGAAAATGAGCAAAAGAGGTGTTTTAAGAATGACATGTGTTAACCCATGTGCAGAGGATGCGTTTAAGAAGTCAGAAATCAACATTGATGTGCTTAAAGAGGTCAGAAATATTAATTTACTTGAAACAATTGTGGTTTTCATTCTTTTACCATAAGTATTACTGAATTGTTTTACTAAAAAAAGTATTCTAGAGTCGGATGTTTGAACTGAAAAAAACAAAAAAGAACATTACAAACAAACTATGCATTCCTTTTTTTTTATAATAGGCGGTGGTGTGGCAAAATGGTTAGAGGGGCAGGTTAGGTAATGTATCAAAATGGGTCTGGGTAAGAAACGGGTAAAGTTTAGGATGCGGTCAGATTGGGTTGACCCATCAATAATAGCTAATATGTTTAAATCAATTTAGTATGCTTCTGGCATTTTTTAAAGTGTTCTGCAATGGATCTGGGTTAGAAATGGGTAGATTTTTAGGATGGGCCGGTCAGGTTGGGTTGACCCATCAAGAATTGCTAATCTTCTAATATAAATAAAAGACTAACATACATCAAATTTATTGAATGATCCTAACCCTTCATTTAATAAAATAAATTTAATTACTTAATCTTGACCATTCATTTAATCAAAATTGAAATTCCAATTTTGACTTTTATAGTCCAAATCAAATCAAAATTATTAGAGAAATTTCATATATACCCTTATTAAACATTAAAATATCATATTTGTCCACCTTAATTTACAAATATCATATTAACCTTTTATAACGTTTAAAAATATCAAATTTAACCAACTTCTTAATTTTATTATTTTATAATAATTTTAATTTTTTTATTCATAACAATAAATACTTGACCTTATTGTCATAATAATGATCGATAGCTTGTACAAGAAATACAATCATGTCTCTTCGTATTATGATACCATGTTTCTTCTATCACATGTGCTCTCAACCTCGCAGCGATGCTTTCACCGCTGGTCTGAGTGTTGACGTCGTATGTCATCATTTCTTTCGTGTTTTATAATTATTTAATACCTTTTTATTAATGTTTAATATTTAACATTTTATTAAACCAACCTGTGTATCACACGGACATCTAATCTAGTATGTTCAAAACAATAAATCAATTTAGAAGGTTATAAACATGTAACTATGTAAGTATGCTTTTGGCATATTTTGAAGCATTCTACAATGGGAAATTTTAGTACAGGTCAATATTGGCGAGTTGGGTAAACAGGCAAAGGTTGGAGTCAAAACACGTAAATTTCAGTACAGGTCAACCCACAAACGCTTAGTTGTCATAACTTGGATTTTATGAGTAACTAATGTTTAAGGGGCAAACTGCATAAAAATTATAGGCAAATATGGTTTGGTTTCTATATTTGAGGTAATAAATTTTACGATAAAAGGTCTAAAGTAACGAACTTTCAAAGAATACCTAAACATTAAGCAACTTTTAAAATTTCTTATTACGGTAACAGACTTTGATTGTTTTCTATTTTAAGATAATCAACCTTCAATTCTTTCTATGTAGGTTCTTGGGTGTTGGCAGTGTTGCCTAAAATGGTTGTATCCATATATATGTTAAATTTTATAATTATATGCATCAAGTTTATTAGTTACATAAAATAGGAAGAATTGAAAGTCTGTTAACTTTCATATGTTTCTTTTGAACAGCAACAAATTTTCATTACTAGTCAATTAGCAAGATGCTAAAGGCAAAAGATGTTACCTCATTATCTCAACTGGAAATCCAAGCAAAGTTGGTTACCTTTCTATGCAATTTGCCTATGTTTTAAAATTTAAATATGAATCAAAGACTATATTAGTACAATGGTAATCCCATTTTTGAAATAAAACGATTTAGGAGGTTTTATGCCTTGTAAATACACTCTAGTTGACTTTTTACAATGTTCTACCGGGTTTCAGTTTACCTAATATATATATATATATATATAAAATTACCCATTTTACTCTGTTGGGACAAATACAACTCAAACTAACCCGT
Source organism: Drosophyllum lusitanicum (assembly GCA_032274825.1). NCBI lineage: Eukaryota > Viridiplantae > Streptophyta > Magnoliopsida > Caryophyllales > Drosophyllaceae > Drosophyllum > Drosophyllum lusitanicum. The sequence goes on along the minus strand of JAUEJL010055904.1, from coordinate 3,899 downwards.
TTCTCCTTCATAAATGGGTTGAAATTGTCACCTTTGAGTAAACTATAGGCAAATGGCACCAAAATATAAAGAATTTTGCTTAAATTCTCATTGTATGCAATCAACTACAGTTCTTGTAATCAATACACCCAATTTTCTAAATTCTCTCATTGTATGCAATAGGTAACCTGTAAATCTGTAATGCGATGTGGATGATTATGTGGGATTTGGTATATGGGTATGTGGGATCTTGAAGATTTGGTATGGTTTTCATGTTTTATAATTGATCTATAATGGGATATGGTATGTGGGATCTTCAAAGATTTGGTAGGGTTTTCATGTTGTGGATTCAAAATTTGAATTTCACATGTCCAAAATTTCAAATCTCATTGTATTCAAGAACACATACCCAGATCTTCAAATTGAAGTGGATTATTGAATGATTACCTTTTATGGCATTTTAGAAGTTTGTTGTATTATTTGGTTGGTTGCATACAATGAGAATTTAGGCTTACGTTGTATTTTGGTTCAGTTTACCCTAAAGTATAACCGGAATTGACTCTTTTTTATGCAAAGCGTTATTATACAGTAAAATAAAATTTTCATTTGGGATAAAACTGGATTGCTTCAGTATAGAAATGAAGTCTAATACATTAATCAGTTCAAAGTCAATTTAGCTTAGATGGTTCACATAGGGTTAACCCTTGAAACCATGAGCCGGACCAGACCAGACCAATTAGTTAGACTTGTATTGAACGATGTTGTCTTGACTCCTGAAACCAAACCAGACTGACCAGTGTGGTTTAATTCAATCCTTATTTTCATGGTTTATGCAATTAGACTTGCACCTTTGTTGATCCTTATCCTTATTGTGCAGGCAAAGATGTTTTATTTCAATTCGTTTTCTCTTCTTGACCGTAAAACGAGAACAAGCGCTTTACAAGCTATTAAAATCTCAAAGCAGTTTGGAGGGCTTATCTTTTTCGATCTCAACCTACCATTACTACTTTGGCATTCTCGAGAAGAAACTCAGTCCATCATTCAAGAGGCATTGGAACTTGCAGATATAATCGAGGTCACTAAACACGAACTTGAATTCTTGTGCGGTATCACATCCTCCGAGAGATTCGACACCAAAGACAATGATAGGTTGAAATTTATTCACTATGGTCCAGATGTCGTTTCTCCAATCATACATGATAATCTTAAAGTTTTGTTCGTCACAAACGGGACTTCCAAGGTTCATTACTACACAAAGGAGCACAATGGGTCGGTTCTTGGAATGGAAGATCCACCCATCACACCTTTCACTTCTGATATGTCTACAGCTGGAGATGGGATTGTTGCAGGTAAAGCGTGTGTGTGTGTTTGTGAAATTGCGTGGTGCTTTGGGTTCTAATATCGTTTTTGAAATGATGGATTCAGGGCTTATGAGTAAGTTGATAGTTCAGCCACACCTGATGACGGATAAAGAGTATTTGGTTCACAGTATTGACTATGCCATTAACCGTGGGGTCACAGAACAATGGCTCCAGGCTCGAACACGAGGCTATCCTCCAAAACCAGGCATGGAATATGAAGATTTCTTCCCTGACCCAAATGGTTTTAAAATCATCACAGAAAAAGCATTCCGCACACTCTTCCCTGTAAGTTCTTTTTATTCTTTAAAGCTTCAACTTATAGAATTACACAGGTTAATTTAGATTATATATGTGAAGTTTTCATGATCATGCATTCATGCCATATACATCAACTAATACTCGCGAGATCTTACCTTCATTTTCTTCCCTCTTCTTATAGACCGATAGTGATGACGCAGAGGAAGAAATGGTTGTTAACACGAAGAGACACAAGGACGATGATCAAGAAGATGATGAAGGTGTTAACATGGAGAGAAGTGATGATTACGATTCAGAGGATATAGGCGACGTGGAATTAGACGACGAGGAACCTGTTCTTGCAAAGTAAGCGAAGCAGTAGTTAGTTCGTAGATGGGAAAGGTTGAAGCTTCTTTCGCTTTCATCGTTTCCCGTTTCTGTTTCCTAAACTCGAGAACTAGTGCAATTTTGTAGTTTTGTCTATTCAATTGTTCCTATATAAAGTTGAAGTCCTTATGTGCAAGAGGTTACCTCATCATATGATTATTCTTAAGATTGGATGGCTTCAAAATCTGTATTGTTAAAACACAGCATGAGTATAGTATTTATGATATAATTTTCACACGATAATTTGCTAAAAAAATGCCATCAAGATAATATGAGAGACATCAAAGATTGACCAAATGCACAATAGGGCCAGCTTTTGATAAACCAAGAAGATTGGTCAAAATCCTGATAAAACTGGCTTGGCTAAAGCAAACTACAACCGCTTATAACCAACAACCAAAACAGACTGAGGGCAAAAACAGGTGCAAGAACCACTTTTGTAACCTGTAAAGTCAACATCTGTAAATTCAACAAAAGATTTTACCCCAACTTGAAATTCGATTCGTATTACTATTAGTAATATTGATTTGAATTCAAATATTCATATCGGATTGAATTCGGTGCGATTTTGAATAAAATCAAATTCAGTTAACCGAGTAGATTTGTTTTAATTTTTAAGTTTAAACCAAATTTAATTGGAAATTTTGCGATGAATTTAATATTTTGAATACATAGTTAGAGTTTTAACTTTTAAGGATGGGTTAGGAAAAGATTTATAGGGCTTTTATTAGTCTTAATATAACATATTACTATTTATGAATCAAGTAAGAGAAATAAAAAATAAAGTAACAACGCACATATACTTGAATTTTGAGTCGGAGGATGAATTTTTTTTATAGATTCTAAATTCGATTTGAAACCAATGTAAGCTTTCAAATCAAGTCCTAAATTGATTCGAAAACCAAACAAACTAATTCAAATCGGATTATTTGAATTTGGTTCGGATTAAATTTCGGCTTTTACGAATTGTATCCAAATATTAAACACCATAAGTCTAATATTAATAATACAAGAATTATCTGTGGGTTGAATTTGTTATCTCCCCAACAAGAACACACACTAAGAAGATGTTTGGTTCATGGACTTAAAATCCTAAGGGGGTGTTTGGTTCATGCACTTGAAATCCTAAAGATTCCAAATCCCATGGGATTTCAAATTTCAAATTTCAAATCCAATCAAACTCTTGTTTGGTTCATGTAAAAGACAATGAGATTTTTAGGGCAAATATGGTGAAGGAGTCGACTCACCTTCAAAACTTGACTGGCTCAGAGACGGGGAAGGCAGAGATGGTGAGGGCGACGGCGGCGGAGGCTGTGAAGGGCGGCAGAGGCGGTGAAGGGCAACGGTGGTGGAGGCGGAGGCCATGAAGGGTGACGTCGGCGAAGGCGGTGAAATGCTACGGCAGTAGAGGCGGTGAAGGGCAACGGCGGCGGAGGCGGTGTGAAGGGCGACGGCGACGATGGTGAAGAGCTACGATGGCGGCGGCGGCTGTAACGACCGGAATTTTAAGAAATATCGTAATATTATTTTATGGAGAAATAAATAATATTCTGTGAAGTTTATTTATTTATGATGATAATTAAGGAATATTATTGTTATTTAAATAAATCATTAAAAGTTGGAAAAGAAAAGTAAATTTACTGATTTCTGAAGATCGCGACGCGACGGGTTTATGGGTCGCGACGCGACGCGTTTCGGTCAAGTGTGTCAGCGAGCTTGCGTGTGTCAGAGTTTTCGTGTTGCAGAATTTGGCAGATCGCGACGCGACGTGTCCCTGGGTCGCGACGCGACGCGTCCGGCTGGGTCTATATATATGAGTTGATTCAGCCGATTTTCACTCAAATCTTCCAACTAGAAACGTTACTCTGCCCATTTTTCGTGAAAACCCGAGTGTGTGGTCGTGTAGGAGTGTCGGGTTTCGTTTGGGGCTCGTAT
>JAUEJL010055893.1:0-19619 GCA_032274825.1 Drosophyllum lusitanicum | reverse complement strand
CAGATACTGCTTACTGTTGTTTTGCAGGGCGTGATTCCTCCAAAGGCAAGGCCCCAGTTTGACAGAGGTTGTTGTATAAGGGAAAATCTGTATTTTGAAACCTAACGCCTGGTTGTATTTTGAAAAACAAGTCTTTTGTTGTAAATATTGAATACTACTCTTTTATATGAACCAGAGGGTTCGGTATTACTTTGTAGCTTCCGCTTCTATATTAAAACTCTTTTGATTCTAAAATACTTCTGTTTTAGAGCTTTACTTTTATTTAAGAATTTGGGGCGTTACATGGTAATCGTCGATAGCCCACTCACCTAGCCTTCCACCTTGATTCTTGGAATGGTTGAAGGCTTGATAAAGTGAGAAACCTCTGAAGGTAGACCTTTTGTCACTCTTTAGTATTTGAAGGCTTGAAGAATATTGAAGTCCTTTGAATTTTGAAGCCATTGTCTCAACATCAAAAGCAAAAACAGAAAACTCATTTAATCTACTATTTAGTATTCACTTTTCAGACTTTTGAGGCAAGAAAAGACAATAAATTGAGATACTTTTATGTTATGTCGGTGCTTTTATTCAAATTGAAATAATTTTCTTTAGTTATACTTTTCTAATTCACCTAATTGATTATTTTATAATTTTTAAACTTTGATTAGATTATAGTTTTATATTAGACTATATTGAATTATTTTGTGTTTATGTTTTTACAAAATTAGGTTATGATGTTGAGGTTCTTTAAATTGACTAATAAATCTAGTTCAACTAATATCCGTAAGACAACAAATACTAATGAAACAATTGTTAGATACAATCAACAAGAAACTCCTTCAAAGATATCAAAATTGATTTAGATTCACCTCCTATCATTCTGGGACAACAACAAAGTGTGTGTTTTGAATATATATTTAATTTTTTGTTAGTGTTTATAATGCTCTTGATTCATATCCTACTATCAACTCTATGACCCTTGATTAAAAAATTATGATATCTAATCCTTCTAACTTATTCATCTTGTCATACAAACTACCTTGGACCTCATTATGTTAGAATCCTGGATTAGCCACTATTGATGATAGGTGCAAGTCCTAACTCGGCCTTAAATACTCTATTTGATGTTTTGTCTAACATAATTTTATCACATTTCCATCTAGCATCCTCATTTCCACCACCTCTATCTTTCTCCTTAATGTCTTCTTCTTCGGCCAACACTAGATCCATCTTATATAACATAACTAGTCTAACTACCACCTTGTAGAATTTTCTTTTCAACTTTAACGGAACTTTCTTGTCATAAATACTCCTACAAACGCTCTTTATTTCAACTATTCTACCTTTATATGGTGAGTTACATCTTCGTCGATCCTCCTTATATATACTATGCAACATGGCGCCCAATTACTTAAACAACTCCTTATGGTGAAAAACCATGATTGTTAATGCAAATTTCCTCTTACTCCATGCTTCTGTTTTTGTTGTATTCATAACATTGGTATAATATGAAGGGAATCCATGCACTTCAAATACCCAAGCATAACGGAAGCAAACAAGTTCAAAGGAGAGTTTTTCGAGTATTCAAAACCAACGTGCATGTACTCCCATAGTGGATCTCAACTACAAAGAGATATAGCAACAGAACCAAAAGGCAAAAAGGAGGAGAAATATACCATGGAACAAGGCTGGAACGAAGTACCAACTAGGAGGATGTGGAGAAACCATGGGCAAGAGGGGCGGCCTACCGGGGCCCAAAAGTTCTAGGGGCCCATTTTTATCAACTTATGTATGTATATATATTTATTTTATGATAAAACAAGATTTGTAATGGTGCAATCGTTAAGGAGAAATGAGATAAAAAAATAAACAAAAAGATGCATTAAAAGTAACAAAGCAACGTTCAAAATTTATATGTTTATTGGCCCTTATTGTTCACCCTTCTTCCTCATTGTAGCTATTAACCCTCTTAAAAGCACAATCAAACTTTCAATTAAGCTTCTTCTGTAATCAATAAGTTCACCCACAAAAAAAATTTATTCCTGTAATGACATCGATGTGGTAACATTTTGCTTCTCGTCTTCCACGGTAACACCTTTCACCGGCTCCGGCTACACAACTTCTTTTGCAAAAGTTTCTACATTTCAGGCCTCTAGAAACGATGACGACTACTACTCGCCACTGATGGATCAAACAAAGATTAAATCTTTTAAGATAATAAAGTGGGAGATAAATGAGAAGAATGACTAGGGGAGTAATTTTTATAAAGTTTACTTATATATTTTTATTATATTTTAATAATCTTAGGGAAGGCCCTTTTTTATTTTTGTTCAAGGCCTCATATATGTTTGGACCGGCCCTGGGAGAACCTGAACCCGAGCTCCTCTATTGAAAGTCCACACCAAGTTGCCGAGATTTCGTCTTGTTATTAGACTCGTAACCTGAACCTCTTACTAGACTTCGAGTTTCTGGAACAGTATCACCATCCTCTTGTCTTGATACACTCGCTTAACTCTCAATGAGTTCAAGTATCATGGTATGTATATAAATGAAGCAAGTGACAAGAGAGAATACCATTAGAGACTTTGTGACCTTATATAGGCTGAAAGGAAGGTCTAAAGACACTAGGGTCGGCCACAAAAGTTGCACCTCGTTGCACCAAACAAAAGGTCCAATAAAAAACAAAGTGTCACTTTGACTTCTGCCTTCATGGGCTGTGAAGCCCTCGTGAAGGCAGCACCCCCACGACTACCTATCCGGGTTGTGAAGCCTCGTGTAGGGTTTCTCTTCACGACCCGTGAAGGTCGCCAAACACCTTAATTTCATATTCTCTCTTGTTTGGATTGTGTTATCGGAATCTACCCTTGGCGTGTAACCCAATAGGCCTGTGCCTCATTAGCAGTGGTGCCGGTGCACGTGTATCAATGGGCAGATTCCAACATAATATACCCTTGTCTTCTAAGCCCACCTTCCATTTGTTCTAACTGTTATTCAACTCCCTTGTATCCTTGGTGTTACCTTATTTCTAGGGGGAAGTAATATGTGTCTGCCACTGGAGTCCAGATATATGTTGTCACTTTTTCATACATATCTTATATAGCCCTTATATGTTTGCCTAATATCTTTCTATTATATAAGGTCCTCCAAATCAACTTTATAGGGACACTATCATACACATGTTCCTAGTCTATAGAAATCGTGTGTAAGTGTCCTTGTCTTTCCATGTACCTCTCCATATATATAAGACTTCCGATAAACCTAATTACTTAAACGCCCCTCAATAACTGTGTTTTGTATTTAGTGGAGTGCATCAAAATATAACAAAATTTGTCTAAATTATCATCTTATGAAATAAACGTCAAATTTTTATAGTTAATACAATGACCTTGTTAAATTTGTCATTGCATGCAACCTTACCATATATTCCAACCAGATACACCTCCTTCAAACCCATATTTCTGTCGATCACAAACACCCCATTAGACGTACCTTTTATAACTAACTTCAATTTTGATTTTGCTACAACCAACACCCTTCTCGACACCTACAACCCCAAATACCCCATCGTCAACCTAACTCTAAGTCATCCACCATCACACCTGCAATACAAACATAGCCACTATCACACCTGCAATGCAACCATGTTAAGCACCATCGCACCCTACTCGAAATTGATTGAAGTGAAGGAGTTCATCAAAAAGTTTAGAAATCGTTGGGATGTTGATGAGTCAATCAATCTAGTTGTATAAATTGATGGGGGATGTTGGTGAAGGTGACCGGAATCTAGGTTTAATCGCGGGAAAAACTAAAAAAAGAGTTTGATAGCTTTTTTATTAATTAAATGCAAAAAAATTAGTTTGTTGTTATATATTGTATTTTAATGTAGTTTTGCCATTATCTTTATGTCAGTTTATATCATTTTTATATTTTTTGAGTTACACCCATGTCTATTTTACCAAATAACTATGTACAAATTAATTAAAGCTCGAACTCCGGCTAATTTTACCAAAGATTCGTAATTAAATACAAGCTTTTACTTGCTAAACCTTCTTTCTTCCACCTACACGTTTGTCTCTCCCTATATATCTTTAAGCACCTCTCTTCTTCTCCCAAATTCAACATATCATATAGATATATATATATACATCTCTCTCTCTCTATCTCAAAAGCTACGGAGAGGGAGATTGATCCATATATATTTGTATATATATATCTGCTTAATTATTAATTACATAGAGATCGAATGGTGAAGTTCTCTAAGGAGCTTGAAGCCCAACTGATTCCTGAATGGAAAGATGCATTTGTGAACTACTGGCAGCTGAAGAAACATGTTAAGAAAGTTAGACTCTCCAGAGTATCAAAGCTCTCGGCTAATTCTAATCATAATCATGATTATTATGGGGTCTCTATATTTGACCCCGTTCGCTCTTTCCTCCGTCGTCTCTGTGCAGCCACCAATGCCAACCCACCTGATGAACACATTCTTCAGGTACCCTTTCCTTAATTTAGATCATGATCGGCTTTTATTAATTAATTAATTAATAAATACGTACACATATTAATTAATCAATCAAATAAACATGTGTGAGCTACTGTTAAAGTTGAAAAGAAGTAACTTAATTTGGTGCATGTCTTCATCATGGTTTTCGTGTCAGCCAGCATTAATTCATCATCTCGATCTCTTCTCTAGCTTGCTTGCTTTTTCCCATTATCAAAGCAGATTTTCTTGAATTCCAGATGTTGGATTTGTTACCGTTACGCATCACGAAACCATTTAGTTTACCGGCCTTATAATATTTCTTAATTTACAGACAAAACTAATTTTATCTATAAATTTTTACACGTTATTTTTTCTTCTTGTAATTGGAAGAATGGTGTTTATGTAATTATATATGATACAGAGATGTAGACGATACGTAATACTTACTTGTATCAATGGGTGTATATATATATAGAGATTGGTTCCTGACAAAAACTGTTTATGTCATGTGTCTGAAGCTAATGATTAGATTGAGTTGAAGGTGTGCATGTAGTAATTAGTATTTAAGAAACGGCGAGATCGAGATATATGGCGTTAAATTGCGAAGGCGTAAAATATGTATATAAATAATTTTGATTGATAAACTTGTCTATTTTTGGTGACTCAAAGCCAATAGAAAGGGTTGTGTCACTGCTCTTTCATGGTATCATCGTGACCCAAAAGTTAACACATGGCATGCAATTCATCACAAATTAATACATCACCAAAAATAAAAACTAATTGTAACTAAATATATTATATATGCTCGCTAATTAAGGCGACGAATTACAGGCAGTACGTCGCTACTAGATCACTAGAAAGTCACTATTTTTTTTTTAACAGCTTCGCCTCAGCAGTAGTGGCACAGGATCGAAACACGGTTGATCTTATCAGGGCCCCGGTTTCGAACCACTCCAACTACACCCCCTAATTAAAGGAGTACATAGCCATAGCATCTAACCAACTATAATTACCTTTTACATTAATACATAGCCTTTTGGCTTTTGCCTTCAAAAAAACTATATAATTACCATTTTCCCCTCTAAAGATTTAAGATGCATCTCTGTTAGCATTATATATGGCCGATATTAAGAACCAAAAGGTAGTTTTTCAACGATACAAAAATATATTCTTTAATAACAAAAACGAGATTAATTTAGCATATTATTTTTAGCATAAAATGTACAAAAATACAATAAGCGTTGTTTAGTCTACCAGTTTATACTACGGAATTTTTTTCAATACAACAAGTTTAAAAAATGTTACATGCATTGTATATATGCAATCTCACATATAACCTAAAAATAGGTAACCGGTAAACTTTGTAATTTTTTATTATGAATATTCATCGTATTGTTATAATACAAGGACACAAACACAAAATTTTAAACTCTAAGAAAATCTTGAATGTTGATCATATTGTTCTTATACAGGGACACAAACACAAAACATAAAACTCAAAATCAGATCTGTGTTCTTTTATTGCATGGTGCAAGTGGTGATATACTAAGAATACGATGAGAAATAGCATCATCATAAGTTATTAACTCAAAAACAGATTTGTTCAAATGGCTTCGTTGATCGGTTGCAAAAGAGGTACTCTCCCTTTTCTCTACTTGGGTTGCATGTTGGCAAATCAATGTGCAAAAAATCACATAGGGAGCCTGTAATCGATTTTTTTTTAAAAAAATTGTCCTCTTGGAAGTCAAAGTCCCTTTCTACTGGGGAAAACTAACTCTATCTAAATCTGTTCTTGAAGCACTTCCCCTTTAATACTTCTCTTTGTTTAAGGTTCCAAAAGCCATAATTAACTGCCTTAAAGCTTTGAGAAGATCCTTCTTTTGTGGTCCCCTGGAAAATGAACAGAGAATTCATTGAATTAAATGGAAGCAGGTGTTACATGACAAACAATATGGGGGAGCAAGGTTGGGGAGTTTGGAGGCCTTTAGCGCTATTAGGTAAATCGAGATGGAAATATCTTCAATCGCCGGATTCTTTATGGTGTAAGGTGATTTTTCAGCTGTACGGTTTGGATGGAGGCTTTGATTCCGATATGACGTCTCCATTTAAAGCTGCTTGTTGGTCAAAAATAGTTAAAGCTGTTGGAATTTGCCCACTGACACACATAGGCCGGTATCACTGTCAATGAAGCGCGGGCCTATTAGATCACATGTCAAGTTTCAATCCCAACAGCCTGCTAAAAGATGAATGGGTCAAAAGGGTCAAATTCAATCTGACATAGGCTTCATGACCGTGAAGGATGCGTCACGGGTCGTGAAGCACCGTGCTCCCATGAGTGCCTTCCGGGCGGCACGGGTCGTGATATCTTTGGGCTTTACAGCTCGTGAGAGGTCGTGAAGGCATAATTTCAAGTGACACTAGTGTTTTGTTGGACCAGCTTGTGGTCCAATCAAATGGCAAGCTTGCACCCGACCCTGGGAGACATGGAGTCATATTATGTCTATAAAAGGAGCTCCCATAACAACCTCTAACTCTCTTGGTCATTTTATGCAAGCTAAACACTTAAGTACTTCATATAGCAAGGAGAGTGCAAGTGTTCTAAAGAGTGGCTGTGCATACAAGATTCAAGGGCCACTACTACAATAGCTTGTGAGTCAGTGTTGTCTTGCTAGTACAAGGGGATTGAAAAGGAGCTTGGTGTGGACTTGTATTAGGACTTGAAGCCATTTGTTTCAAGCAACATCCCACATCTATTGTTCCAGCCGATTTCAAGGTTCTTCAATGGTATACTTTCTTCTTCTTGTGCTTTTCTTTTGGTTGCATGTGTTTTTATAAAGTTCCACCACCATTGGGATTCATTAGGCTTGGTTTTGTGTGTTTTATTTGTTTTCGTTGCTTGCTTTGGTCCTTAGTGAATCCTAACAAAAGCTTGTAATGAAATTTATAATCTTGGAATTCCATTTATTAGATCCTCCAATAAAAGAATAGGTAAAGGGGATAACACCTAAATTTTGGTTTGAGACATGGTGCATCCCTAGTCCTCTGTTAAAAGATCGGCCCCCTCATAATTTTGCACTTGATTTGGAAAAAAAATTTAGTGAAGGATCATTTTGTGATTTCTAGTGGAGTAAATAACTGCTCTTGGTTATGGCGATGTCATCCTCGAGGAAGGGACATTTCAAAGTTAGAAAGTCTTCTTCAGTTGGTTAGAAATGTGAATCTCGACCCCACCAAAGAGGATTCATGGATATCATCTCTTTGGCGTGGTGGTAAGTTTAAGGTCAACAAACTATCCTCTCGGGTCAGAAAAAATTCTATCGGAGGTGGAAAAGAAATGTTTTTTCTGATGGAACTTTTGGGTTCCCATGAAGATTAACATACGTATTTGGAGGGTTGTAAATGACGCCTTACCTTGCTTCTCGAATCTATTGCATAGAGGGATTTTAATTGAAGACACAAGTTGTCTCTTATGTTCAGATGCATTCAAAGACCTTTCACACACTTTTTTTAATGTGGTAAGATCATTCCAATGTGTAGAAAAATCTTGAGTTATTGGAATATTAATGTTCTCTTGGTAGTCTCCTATGACAACATGGAACTAATCCGCGATAGCTTAATCTCAATCAGTGAATAACTAAGAATTTTTTTGAAGGGGCGTGTTATGTCCTTTTATGGGGGATCTGGAAATGGAGAAATAAAGTTCTTCACGAGTTCACATGATAGGCAGGGAAAGGGAGGCCGCACTTGAAGAAGATGTATTCGCTTTGGTCTAGCGCATGTCACTCATGTGGATTCAAAACAGAAGCAAAACGTTGTCTATGAATTGGAGTTGTTGGATTTCTAATCCATTAGGGGTGGTTTTTAGTTAACTTACTTTAATTGAGTTAGTGACAAACCTCCTTGCAGGGCATGGTTTGTGAATCGATAATGTTGGCTTAGTAGTACCTTTTTGGATTCTAGTTCTCCATCTTGGAGACTCGTTTTGTATCCATCTTATGATACTAATAATATTGTTCTAGCCTTTCAGAAAAAAGATCGAATATGAAATTTGCTGGCTACAAATTCTGAATCACAGAAGAAAAGGGGGTTGGAATCTGGGGCAAAATCAAAGATCATAATCCATCATCAAATGAAATTTGGTGCTCACTTATTTATTGTCTTGTCTGATTAGATCTCAATCACAAGAACAGATAAAACTCGAAAGCCCATATGTAAACAATTCAATAAAACCCTAACTTGTTTGAATAGATATACAAGAAAAGATCTATATCGCAGCTTTTGAAATGGCGGTGTTGGTTTTCTACAATGGCAGCTGTGGTTGTTTTCCACGGCGGCGATGGAGGAAGGACCTACAAGAACATACCCACATCTTTTTGTTCATTTCGGTAGTGGGAGACATGCAATGGCGGCGGTGGTTGGAGAAACACATCTTCAGATTTGTGGGTGTTTGTGTGTGGAGTTTTGACCTTGAACATCGGTGGCTTTGAGAAACACATATTCATTTCTAGATTTCTTAATTTAAAATTAAAAAAAATTGAAAATAGAAGTAATTAACCGGTTATTTTTAAGTAAATAATCTATTATATGAGGTTACTTTGTATATAATGGGTACTTTTAAAAATTTGGTTGTATTGTTTTTAAAAAATTACAATGATAACTAGGCAAAGTTCATTGTATTTTATATAGTTTGACTTTCTTTTTAAGACTTTTTATAAATTAAGGTTATCAACATATTAGATGTTAAGCACCAAAGGGTTTGTAGCCTAAAGGTATCAAAGTGTTGGAAGGTGTTTCCCATGACTTATGACCATGGTTCAAGTCCCGCTGTGGACAAAATGTGTAAATTTATGAGTAGATTAGTATGTACGTGTATTCTGTTGTTAAAAAAAATAGATGTTAAGCAGTACCATATTGTTAATCAAAAGTATACTACATTCATTTACATAAATTGTTACTAGTGTCAAACCCATGGTTTCTAGTGATTGGTGTCTGCTTAATCGATGGCTCTTACCGGCGTAACCTGTTATAGAAGCCTTATGTCAAAACCAGGTCCGAAAACCTATATAACCAAACCCAAAGGTCTATCAACACGTAAATGTTGATGCGTCCAAAAAACCGATGCGCATGCTACAGAATGAGAAGGCATGAATTTTCTGTACATTTGATTTCATAGCTAGATTTGGCTAGTTTCACAATATTGTTAGAGTCCTGTATTAATTAGTTTATATTAATGTGGTAATTTTTTAATCATAAATAGAGAAAAACTTTTTTATTTAATTCCAAAATAAACAAAAACATACTCCTCTTTCCATTACCACAAATAAACAAGCAATCTGTTGCAGAATATGTGATATGACCTTTTGTTATGTCAATCAACCTTTTTTTATCCTTTTTTGTTTTTTTTGTTATTTTCAAAAATTAAATAAACTTATAATCATTTCTATTTTGCCACTAACCAATTAAAAAAATGAGAAAAGTATAAAATAATATAGAAAGACAGAAAAATGGATATGCAAATCTAGGACTAATCTGGCTGATCGATCGAGGCAGGAATTTTAAGCTATAATTTTTTTTAAAAATAATATGCATGTGAATGATGGTAAGGATTTTAATATAGTGTTTTTGGTGGTTAAATGTTTATTATATATTTGAGTTACTGTGCGTGCATAAAAATAACTTTAAAATATACATATTTTTTTATTTATTATATTAAAGATTTGACATGTGGGCCAGATATTTTTCTTTTTTTAGTTTTAATTTGGAGTTAGTATATGACTATATGTCTTGGTTAAAAATATGTACGTTATAGACATCTTTTTAAGTAGATGTATGTCTCGAATAAGTTGTTAAAATCTTAAATTTAACCACAATATTTAGCTAAAATTAACAATTTAATTTTTGATAGAATCTTAACCATACAATCTTAAAATATATCTCTTGCTAAAATTAACAATTTGATTTTTAATAGAATCTTAACCATACAGTCTTAAAATATATCTCTTCTTAATACAAAATCATATATAAGATTTTGACTGATTTATTTTAGGGCAAATTGCATTGAAATGTAATAAACTTTGTCTTAGTTAACATTGTATACAACCAGCTTTAAATTTTTAAAAATAAATCAGCTTTCATATTCCTCTCATTGTACGCAAACAACTTTTTTATGTGTCTGTTGTTTAGTTACCATTGTATACAATAAACTTTGTAATAACTTTCATAGTATGCAAGAAGTTGCATACAATGTGAGGATTGTGAAAGTTGGTTGTATTATTTTTAAGAAAATAAAGTTGATTGTATATAATGGTAACTAACACACAGTTTATTGTGTTTTAATACAAATTGCCCTTTATTTTACTTTCTATATTGACTATTTTGGTTTCTTTGTTGGCATTTTTTAGATTTTGGTGATGTTATTGTTCATGTGTTTCTTGACAATTGTATATTCGTATCTGCTAAGTCTCAGTCTTTAAGACTTGTGTTCTAATAAATTCCTTGCTTTTCAATATATATATATATATAAAAGGCAGTATAAAATGCTAACCACAACTATAAGGGATGTGGATAAAAGTAAAATAAATATTATTTTTATTTTTTTTAAATGACAATCTTGTTTCATTTATGAAAAATTGAAAACTAATTAAAAGGTAACTATGCAAATTATAAAAAGTTAATTATAATGACATAAATTGTGATTATCATTTTTAAAAACTAAAATTACCTTTCTTATTCTTATCCACAATCTTAAGAACTGTAGTTAGTATCCGTAACCTCAAATGAATTTGTATACGACTAAAGGTCTACTATCAAATAGACATCTAGTGACTAATTGCTCAATTGCACATAAACCCAACAGACTCACTTGTGTACATTAAAACATAAGTATCTGGAATGAAACTGAAATACATATAGTAATATATACGTCACTGCCCGAAATAATTGTAAGTTGTCTATCTCCACAGCAAAGTAGAAAACTACATAGCATGCAGCTTGATGTGTGCTGGTTCTCTAAAAATATTCCCAAAGCTTTTTATAACGACAAAAATACTAGCTTTTCGTTGCTTATCAACGTGTTTTTTTCCGTAGGAAACTCTAGTGTTTAAAGTACAATGTAGCGTGAGTACGTACCTACTACTAGTATACGTACAGACAGGATTTTGCTCTAATTAATTTAACTTACAATACTTGTCAAAAATACAAACACACACACCTCTATTACGTTTTCATTTAGTCTCTCAAATGAGAACTGTTTTTCGTACGAAAACCGTGAGAACCAATTTTAGCCCCTGATTAAACTTAATCAATAACTAAGATTTTTTGGGGGGTCGTTAATGCTTTATTAATGGATCATTAATGACGCATTAATGAGGGTTATTTTGGAAAAATCAAACCTCGCAAATTAATGACAGGCTCATCCGGACGCAATTCACGGTTGGGTAAATAATTAAATTACCAAAATACCCCTATTAATGAGTCATTAATGGCGTTAAAAACAGTTTTCACTGTTCTCGTACGAAAAACAGTTCTCGTTTGAACTTTTGCCTATATATACATACATACATACATACATATATACATATATACATATACATATATATATATAATGTATCGAACATTCAAAAACTACCGATTGATGTATTCAACCTGCTATAATAGGTTAATTGTTTATGTGTCACCTGTTTTGATGACTTGGCAGATTATGTGGCAAGTGACATGGATTTTCAGATTTAGAAAAAAAAATCAAATAAGATTAGTAATTATTTTTAATAATAATAGTAATAACAAAATGAAGAACATACGGGGTCATGAGGGTTTTTGATTTTGCCATAGTCCCGTTTTTAATTTGCCAGGTCCACCACCTTCATCAAGGGTTTTCGACTTCTTGCAACTACCAGGTCCACCACCACCTTCAACTTTCGATTATGGGTTCATCGAGGGTTTCCAATTCCATGGTAAGTATTGATTTAGGGTTCAAAGCCTTCATATCTGGATTCTAGGTTCAAGGCTTCATCTTTGAATTTAGGGTTCAAGGCCTTCATCTTCCGGCGAATTATTTCTTGACGAGGGTTTCCAATTTTGGGTTCAAGGCCTTCGTCTTCGGATTTTTGTCTTTGAATCGAGTTAGGGTTTTGGCGATTTGGTTTCATCATATTATCTTCCATTTCGTCTTCATCCTCCATCTTCTAGAGTTTGGATTTGGTTCCGTTTCAGTTTCATCAAATGAAAGATTTGGTTTCTAATTCCGTTCCAGTTTCATCGACCGACAGTTTCATTTGGATGTTCAAGCGTGATTCCGTTCCAATTCAAGTTCACTCCGATTGTTTGGGGTTTGAAGGTAAATTTTAAGTTCACTCTGATTCATGTCACTTCAGATTTGAAGGTCTAATTTGTATCTTCATCTTAATCTTTTGTTTGAACCCAGATTTGTAGTTTGTTTTTGTGGGGTTTGATTTTCTAGAACATGTTTAACCTTTGATTTTTTTGATTTGCAAGTGTTACAATTGCCCAAATCGATTTGTTGATGTGGTATAACATGTCAATTCTTTTGCTCATCATCTGTTGATTCTTTCATTTCATCTGTTGGTTTAACTTGTCGATTCTTTTGATTTTTGGGTTTAATGTTTTAGATCTTCAAAGCTTGGAAGAACACATTGAATGTTCATCAATAATATATGAGTTGGCATTGATTTATCTATATGTAAATAGTTTGGTATTTAAAATAAATAAAAAATAATAGAATTACCAGATGCATCAATTGGTAGTTTTTGAATGTTCGATCCATTAAACGGTGGTTTTTAAAGTTGGATATATACAATAGCAAAATGTGAAAACTTCGATACACTTTCGAAAACTAAACCCTTAATTTAAATTACTATTATAATTATATATACCGTAAGCGATCGACTTAATTAGTTTTGAAAACAATGTTAGCCTTCAAAGTTTGTTAGATACATACCGTAATTTTTTTATTTACATAATTAACAAGTTAATTACGGTCAGTGTTGTTGCCGCAGGGAACGAACGTTCACAGTGCATATCGATCTACTCTCATGGATGTTTGAATACGGGGTATAGTAAATAAACTCATTTATTTAATTGCAAATACGTACGTAGTCAACCCCTAGTAGTAAGTACTACTAACCAGAAAAAATTAAACTCATTTATTTAGTTCTTGTTGATGATTTCCCCGGTCTTATAATTATTATAGTATGTTAATTTAATTAATAATGAAGCGAATTGAAACGTTTAATTGGTAGAAGTCGTACGAAACTTTATTTATTGCGACCTCCAAACTAACTATACACCATAACTTCTTTCACAATCATTTAAAGTGATTTTTAAAAGAAAACGACAGAGACTTGTTTCATTAATTAATACTAATATATGTCTTTGAGACCTGTTTTGTAAGCTTGCTTGCTTTATTAATTAATAAATAAAATCCCACCTTAATTAATTTGCTTTTCAAAAAAAAAAAAGTAAGGTATTTCAAATAGATAACTTTGTTATATATATATCTTAACTAATGTTATGTCACAAAGCCTGATAATTAATCGAAGATTTTGGGATTAATCTAACATAATAAGTATAGTATAAAAAGTAATTAGTTCGCTGATAGGAGCAATATATAGTTTCTTAATAGCTATATGTATAGGATATGAAGAAAAAAAAGTTCAGTTATAAAAAGGACACCAATATAACAACGTTACTTATCATATTAAGACGATAAGTAGTAATTAATTAGATTAAGTAGGATGATAAATATGTGTAATCACACAAATAAAACACAAATATCTACCTAGCTGCTAGCTAGCCATTGACATATATATGGTAGCATGACAAAATTAAAGGTCTCTAATAAAAATGTGGGAGACGTTTTAATCATTAAATATATTACAGTCTTTAATTAATATGTTGTTTATATTAGACACGTAGACCTTGCATTATATACTATTATACTATTATATAAATCATTTAATATTTTCTTTACTTCTTAATTTAAAGGTTCTTAAAATTCAATCAAAACAACATATTGACCTTTTATTCTATTTAAATTAATCTTATTCACTCTTTGATCATTTCATTCTCTTTCATAATTTACTTTTAATTTTTTATTCATTTAAAATATACTCCCCCACTAACACACTCTCTTACACAAACACAATTATCACCCACATCAATATAATTTTTAAAATATTATTAACTTCTCTCTCATTTTTTCATAAATATAAATCCTTTTTCTTATTTTAATGCCCTTTAGAATTTATTTTTAAATTAATAAGATAGTTGATGCAAATAAAAGAAAGATTAAAACACGGGCTTGCTGAAAAAAACTATTTTGTGATATTGAATCACACAAATAACAAATCATTACATTCTTAAAAGCGAAATGTTGTAAAACAGAAACTATTCGCCACCGCAGCATTACGCGAGTACTATGCTAGTATTAATTTGATGTATATACATTTTTTAAACAATAACATCTCTCTTAATCTACATCTATGTTTAAAGATTTAAATCCTCAACCTCAAAACAAGAAACACATTTAACATATGCCGCAAAGAATTGAATTACTAGCTAGGGCATATCATCATAATGAATAACCACAAACTTTAGAAGAATTCTTAATTATCAAGAACTTGAACTTCACATTTACAAAGGACTTGTAACATAGCAATATCAAAGTCTTTTAGAAATTTAATTTTAAACCTAAGGACTTGTAACATAGCAATACCAAAATATTTGTAAGTAGCAAAGTATTTGTAAGTTGTTTCTTTTAATAATGAGTTCTAGTCTCACTGTAAATACCAAAATAAAAGATGGAGTTTAAAAATAGGTTTAAAGTGTGCGTGTCTTTTGTTGTTAAAGAAAGAACAAATATTTGAACTTGAAGACAGGCTATTTAATTTAGAACCAGTAGTAGCAATTAAACTACCACTGAATTAATCACTGCTACCTTCTTAATTTCTCTTTCTTTCCTTATTTTTATCTGTCAATCAACAGTACTGATCTATTATTTGGATCGTCATAATAGATATATAACAACAATTTATAACAGGAAGATACTAATATTAAAAAAGTTCGATCAAGAAGTTGAGAGACTTAGTTAAAATATATAATCATATACCCATGAATGAACTTAACAATGGGTATATATTTTAGAAATTTGTTCTCTGTTTAATTGAATATGATAACTAGAAATTAATTAATTAAAGCAGCTAATTACTTGATAGATCGAGGAATCAAGAAAATGGCGGCAGCGGCGGCGTTGTTTGCGATGATGATGGCAGTTGCGGTGGCCGTTTTCTCTTCTTCTTCTCGTAACTAATCCCTCTTGCTTTAGCTTGAGAATCCCTAACTTCACGTAAATAAAGCCTCACAGCACGCGCTCCAAACGGATTAGTCTCCGGCTTTCCTCCGTTTTCCTCATATGCTGCCCGAAGACGCCCGATGAGCGCATCAAGGCTGCCCCATGCCTGTCGGAGCGGGCAGGGGCAGGGTGCTGGTGGGTTAGGATGCCCGAAGAATGGACAAAGTTGGGTATGAACTTTTGTCTTCCCAAACTGGTCAAGATACCTCAGGAACTCAAGAACATGCGCACCACTGCACCGTGAAAGAGTTAACGGCGGACGGTGGTTACGGAGGTACTGCCCAAACGTGTTCCAGTCACGGCGTTTTTGGTTCTCGTAACGGCTGAGAGTGGTGGCTGGTGAAGACGTGGAATTAGATGATGAAGAGGATGCTGTTGGGCTTAACATATTTGTAGTGATGATGGACTCAACTTCTTGTACTTGAGGAGGAACAACAACATCCATGGTAAAAGGGTGATGATATTTTTCCATTTTGATGAATAATTGAGTAGAAAAAGGAGAGATCTTCTAGCTACTTGAATCCAATCTAGGGTTTTCAGTAAATATTATTCAACAGACAACTTAATTAACAAACCCTAGCTAGTTGTGGGATGTTGACTAGGGTTTCATCAAGATTCTTGGGGTGGTTACTTTAGAAGATGAAGAAGATGACATATGGGTGTAGATCAAGATTTCAAGATTTGTGATAAATGAAAGTTTTAGCATGAAAAAACGCGATGGAGGATCAAGTGTAGGGTCTTGGTAAAGTTTTGCGGTTTTGGTGTTGAAATAGATTGGCAGAAATGAGCAGTTAATTTTTGTTCTTTTTACCTAGAAAAGGGTATACAACTCCAAGCTAGTGTGTGTGTGAGAGAGAGAGAGAGAGAGAGGAGACTGATGGTGCAATTGTCCTAATAAAAGGTTTGAAATTAGGGCTTTTGTGGAAATGAGAAAAGGTTGACAGTAAGCTTTGGAGGTGATGGATGGTGGTTGGAACTTGGAAGAAGAAGTGGACTTCACAAAATACGCTACTTCATTATTCTCTTTATGATTCTTTTTTAAGTCCAGAATTAAACGATGATATACGAAATCTATTTATTTTCTTCACTCTCTTGATTTTAATATGTGTATTAATATACCGAATAGGAGAATAAGTAGGAATATTTTATAGAAGGTTATAAAACTTCTACGTTTTAACATGTTATTTTAAAGAAAAATGATATATTCTCCTACTTTTTTCTCGTAGTTCATCCTTCTACTCAACACACGATGACATATGGAGTCCACTAATTCTATTTTCTCACCTCCTCCATTAATTTTGACATTTGTGTTTATCTTATGAGTTGGAAAATAAATAGAAGGAAATTGTAGGAAGATATATATCACTTCTTCATTTTAAATTATGTGATCAAGTTACATCTCACAAAGATTAGACAGCAAACCTCTACGTTTTAGCATGTAAACACATATTAGTAAAAAATTTAAAATATTATACCATGTTAAACTAATTTATAAAATAATCAATTTAAACAATATTTCTATCAAGTCAGAGGTTTTCTTGAAAGAAGAATCTCTATCCTTAGAGGTATGACTGAATATATTATATTTAATGTTAATTTTTTGCTAAGTATACATCTCGTACTCCCCAAATAGACGTGGATTAACTAGATCAGAACCATGACACCATTATTTAGTTAAAAGTGTTATATGGTTAACCGAAAAATCCAACATCAAAGAGGCAAAATTAGTTAATTAACTGGACTTTTAGGTTTCGGTTTAGGTTCAAGAAATATAAAACCGATAGTACCTCTAAACATTAATGTTTAATCAAATGTCAGTTAACTATCATCTATGAACACACATAATGATAGCAATTGCCTATTGGCAGCTAAATGCAGCTTTATAAGATATTTTTCTGGATGATCAGTGTATAAACAACAATCTTACGAGGTTGTCTTGATCGCCAATGTTGTACATTATATTAGCCACTAACTTGCAAAAAGGAGACAAGTAACACTAGAGTCCATGTCAATCAATAAGTACCAGAATAATTTTAACATCACTAATGTTATTCAATTAGAAACTGAAAATCACAATAAACTACAATAAATCATCTCAGTCATTGTTTAGTTATGCTCGATCAAACACCAAGTTGCAATAAGGAACCTAATTTGAAACCAATGTACATGATTTATCTTCTATTATTGGAGGATAAAGATACATATTCACACCCTATCCATCAACATTGGTTATTTTCCAATTTGGGTAATTAGCATAGCATTTTTGTACAACTTCTATAACATTCATATTTCTAGTTTTTGTATCATGATTAGCCATAAAAAAGTAGAATAACTCAAAAATTATACCATAAAATCATAGGATTTAAAACAATTTTATGTCTTGCCCTAAATATAGGCGCTCTTTCTCATAATTATCTTCACCACTAGCTTTAACACAAGATTTAGGATTATGGATATCTTTATATCCAACATTCATCTTATTCATCACCTTCTCCCATAACCGGTCTTAATTAATAATCTGAACATTATGCTATACATGCATTTCAACTATTGATCGCTTCCAAATTATATTTCTTCCGGTAATCATTTATCTATATCATACCATGTTATTCCAACTTTTCAACGATTATTTGCTCGGTTGTCATACTTTCATCAACATAATGATTACTTTGATAGCTAATTATTTTTCCGACCATACATCGTAGTCTTTACTATATTAGTCTCTCGCAAACTTTATCTACTTCATCTCCCATATTGCACATCTCTAACATATTTATCAATTCAATAGTTATTTAGAATTTTAAGCTTTATCTCGTTTCCACTTAACTTACTTACACCCATAATTTATTTCTCTTCTTTTAATTTATCCAACACATTACACCTACCAAAATGGTATATAATACTATTTGAGTACTATATTTATTACATCTTTTCACGTTTATTATTTACATACTCACTTAGCTTCTTAAAGCATTCTCACATATCCCCACATAATCACACTTTTAACAAAGACACATGTTACCTATCACTTTATTCACAAGGTATTGTGTCGAGTACAACTGTGTACCGTATGTTTGTCACAACGCTGGCAAGTGTTGTCACATACAAACTATACACATCTGTTCTCGACTTCATCATTAAATACCTTGATTCACAAACTTAGGTTACATATTTCACATCAACAATTATCACATTCATATTCATTGTCCACAATTAAGAGTCAAACACACATCATTACCTAGTAAGTCATGTTACACACATGTACTTATATTCATAACAATTTACACAAATTATCCCAATCATACAGTGCCACTTAAACACATAACTAACTACATCAGTTCATAAAAATCTTTACTAGCATAAGCACGATAAACAACATCATTCCATCTCACATCCAGACATTCTGCTCATAAATATATCACATAAACAACTACTTAGAATGCTCACTTTACCTGACTCGGCTCCACTAGACACCTTCACCTATGGTTTAAGTTCAGGTACCATACATTGTGTTACCTTAATCCCTTAAACCTAGGCTCTGATACCAAATTGTAACGTCTAAATTTTTTTTAATAGAATATTTTGAAAGTTGTACAACTAAAACCTATTTAATGTCTAGCGGAAGCAATACCAATTTAAAGGATTTTAGTATTCAACACCACATTATTTTTACAATCAAAAGTGTTACGGGCTGTAACGTCCCAAATTTTTTTTTTAATAAATTCATATAATCGTAAGTCATTAATTAAACATTCGGTTCATCATCAATCAACAACCAGCCCAACACACGGG